>JALDNG010000106.1:265000-547500 GCA_024349245.1 Neodontobutis hainanensis | reverse complement strand
ACGAACTTCCCCTTTCTTTACTAGTCTGGGGCCTCATCAGTGGCTCACTTGGTGGAGCAAATCCCTTTTAACTGTGTTTTCCATTCTGTGTACGTTTAATCAATAACTTTTATCAAAGTTTTTTTTCTTTTGCTTTTACTGTAGAACAGAAAAAGTGTGGAAAAGAGGTGTGTGTAGTGATTTTAAATGGGTGGAGAATAATGTTATAATAGAATGAATAAAATAAAAAAATGTAAAATATGTTGTGTGTCATTTTTTGTCAGTTGTTTTCTGCTCCAGAGCCTGAGTGGGCCGGACCTGGACCAGTCTGGTCTAACCTGGGTCTTTTTTGACAACCATGGGTTGACCTCTAAACAGAAACCACAAGGAACACATCTATAATGGAGTTCAACTGTGCAGATAGGATAAACTTGTTAGTCCAGTGAACCAGACTTGCCAGACTTTAAATGAAATCCACATGAGTTCATCTGTCCATGAAGCTCTACCAGACACGCTCCACACGTCAGAAAAAAAAGGTAGGACAAAGTGTGGTGTTTTATTTGGTCTACACTGATGCGCCAGCTAGAGAATTATTCAGGATACACTTCAAAGCCAAGTAAAGGGATGTACACAGAACTGGTGTCTCTAAATTTACATATTTTAGTGGTGAGTGTCAATTTGATTCCTTCCAACTCTCAAACTCCAGGTTTCACAGAGGCTGGCCGCGGCAGCTCAAAGGCACGCACCCGGCTTAGTGCTGAACAGGTCCGGTCTCCTGCTGAGGCTAAAGACTGAGCCCACTGCCGCGACAGAGGGTTTGCTGAAGGCTAGAGGTTCATTCTGTTACAAACCCATATATGTTCTCTTTTCTGCGTATGCTTAACGCACAAGAAAAGGGCAAGAAAAGTTTTGGACTCAGCAGGTGTATCTGTGCAGCTGCAGATATGACCTTAAAACAGCTACTATATGGAGAACATATTGAGACTGTCAATCATAACCAAAACAATGAAAGGAAATAGAGAATTGTGCAGGAGGTTTTTGGGACCAGTCCAGGCTGTCTGTCCACCTTGGAAAGTAGTACATCCTGTTTTCTAGACAATAGTGGTATTGAGTTTTTGTCCTGACAGGCCTTTCCTCACTTGCAGAGAGCTTAAGTCATTCCCCGGTGTGAAGACAGCCGTGTCTCCCCTGGAGGTGCCGCCGAGGTAAATTGAAGATGAAGTGCGGGGCTCTGTGTCCACTGTGCAGACCAAGGCCTAGTCGAACCCGGGGGTCTCTGGGCCCCTCGTTAGCAGACTTGCCTACATGTTTTCATTTGCTGGCAAAACTGCAGGAGGTCAATTGCTGCTAAATTACCAGCTTTGGCTGGGAAAACAGCTCTCAGATAATTAGTTCACTCCGCCTGTCCACACGATTAAGTTTTCTGAAAAAGAGTCTAGAGACGCTTCAGTGCTGCAATTAGTCTGACATCAGTCCAGCATTTGTGCTCATATGAGAAGAGTGGAAAGAATGAAAGAGGAATGTGACATAATGTGGAACATAGAAAAAAAAAACATTACTTGCTAGCTCACAATCAATCCATTTTCTATCCGTTTTTTAAAATAGGTAGTATATTTCATTTCTCCATTACCAAAGAGGAAGTGCCCGCTAATGTGTGTGTCTGTTAGTGTCAAGGAGTGTCATCGGTTCAGCGGCACTGTGGCAGGGCCTTTCTGTGGAGATTGCATGTTCTCCCTGTGTCTGCATAGGTTTCCTCCAGGTACTCCAGTCCCCCCCCCCATGGGGCCTGGACTCCCCTGCAAAAAAGATTTGTAATGTTAGTGGGACTTTCCTAGATATATACAGGTTAAATAGAAAAAAAAATCATACTGTTAATATGGAGGATTTATTCTGACAAACCAGTTTCTGGGGTCATTACGTTCATTCACAATCACAACTCAATTAAAATTTCTCAGTTAAAACCATTTTTGGGGTTTCTACTGTGAAATTGTATTACAGAGTCAAACACACAGTTTAAAATTTGTGCACATTTCAACATGTTCATAAGGCTCATACCCAGCAAGCACATCACCTAATACCTTCAACTTAAGCCAAAATGGACTGAATGAATAAAAATTATGCCATAAGCTCAACAGTCATGTAACTAAAGGGACACCGTTAAATCAAGGCAGTTTTTGGTGGCGCCATTTTAATATTCAATTTAATTTTAAACACTTAATTTCATTTTCAGAAACTAAATACATTCTCTGTCTTGTGTGTTTAGTGTTGATTTATTTTTGTTCCACTCACACTTTGAACGATTATGCCTTTGAATTCACACATGACTGTTGCGTTTTTGACTTCAAGTATTCTGATTCCAGTCAGTTATTCACAGTCTGTCACACAGCCATTTTAAACAGGAGGTAGTGTGTTTGTATGTGCATGTTAAAGTGTGCATGTGTATGAGAGAGCCTCTACTGTCTGACATTACACACTACAAATGCATTTTTCTTACAGTTCAGTGCATAAATTATAAATTCCATCAGGCGCCTTGAATAGGTCAAACCCGACACAGTCAAAGAACAACACATACAAAAGAATAGTTCAGTTCAATTAAAATAAGCATTAATCCCAGAGGGGAATTCAATCATTTTAAAAGCTCTTCTTCAAAATGTAAAATCCATCTGCCGCAAGCTGAGAAGTTATACAGGCCAATGGCAGTGGAGTTCAAGTAGAAGCACTGCACTGCTTCAGTCAGTATTAATCAGAGAAGCCTACTGTTCATTTTGTTACGACAAAGCATAGGGGTCTTTAACTAAAATTTGTCAAGGACCGCTTAGTTAATTGTCCTCACCGTGAGGGGTTTCAGGAGATTTAGATAAAAGGATATGTGTTTAAACATACTTTTATTTAAGTAAAGTCTCATTTATTCCACACTTACAGCCTCTTGAACACTGTGGAGATAAATGCAGGTACACTGTCCTCTGTCTGTATATTTTCCTTAGTTTACATGAGAGGGATGTTTCTGAGCTTTCACCAGATACAGCTCACAGAAGAAAGGCAAATGCTACAAAATCAAAAGAGGCTAGAGTTCATTAAAAGATAAATAAAATATAATAAATATAATATAATATAATAAAACTGGATTCAACAAAAAGATAAGGCTCAGGACTAGAAAATTTTTTAAATACAATGCCATCAATTCAATCCAAATGTTTGTTAGCAAATCTGACAATGGTAACTAAAGGTTACAGTTGAACTGCTCCAGGTCCATCTTAAATCATCTTGTGTCTTGTGAGATTAATGTATTTGTACATGGTCAAATAATAATAAACTAAAACTAGATAACTGTTTAGTGCTGGTTCAGTTCTGGATTCATTCTGTGATTATCACAGAAGCCCGGACAGGAGTATTAAAGTAGCCTAGTGTCAACTGAAACGGAGCTTAGGAGCTCTATTTTCCAGATAAAATAAACGTTCCCTTTGTGTTCATAACGTTAGTGAATGTCCTTAATTATTTGCTATTGTGGCATAAATTAATCAATGTAACATTACTAAAATCAATGTAATTGATGTCTTCTCTATAATGTTTACAATGTGTTTGTGTGTATGTGTATGTGTCTCCAACAAAAAATAAATTGAATGGGTAGTGGAATATTGTCCAGGTGAAGGCCACACTGAAGACCACAGCCACCGTCTTATCTTCAATTTCCTGAGGTATCTAATCCATAAAGTAAATACAAAGTAATGTATGGACTGTGGACTCAAGAATTTTCCTCTTGTGGAGACAGAGATGTAAACACAGTTATCTGCTACACTTGCACCTAACCAAAGACAAACTTAGCTTCTAATGCAGAACTGACCATTATCCACACAGCACACACTAACACACACAGAGCAAACACCACGGTCGAATGTATGAAGCCTGGACACACACACAAGGCCTTATTCTATTAATGGACTCCCTTTATCTTCATCATACAGAGCTGCTGTGACCCCCAGGGGTCAACCCTGGGATTGTGTCCTCCACAGTGACCTTTGTTGAAATTTTGTAGGAAAAAAACCCAACTGCTGGGTGCAGAGTTACACCCCAGATTGTACAAGGAGTGCTCTAAAAAAAACCACAAAACACTGTTTTGTTTTGAATCATTTTTTGTAGAAAATTGTATGTTAGCAATTTTATGTGTGCCCTAAAGCAAATGTTATAAATAGTCAAAATGCAGGTGCATTGGTTGGTGTCCCAGGTGTTTAATGCAGTTGCATACTGTTTCAGTTTCTGGTTGATTTTGTGATGTTTTGTGAATTTCATATTTTTTCTAATAAACATTGCGTTTGGTTGTTTTTACTGGTTAGTTCTTGTAGTTATTGATTCAAAATACATTATTATTATTATTATTATTATTATTATTATTATTATTATTATTATTATTATTATTAACATTTCAGAATAAGACATCATCTCCTCATCCGGAGGACACAGTGTCCATTCCCACTGGGAAATGTGGGGAATATGATTACCCAGTGCATTCTCTTTTTGGGATTGGCCTCTATAATCCACCTATTGTTATTCATTAGGCCCGTCTCCTATCTCAGCTACATCTCTGACCTGTGACCCTTCTGTCGAGAAAGATTAGCTCATTGACTCTGATTAGAACATCATCTGGCCCACCTCAGGGTCAAGTTCATTATACGCCACTGTGCTCAGTTGAGCTGCACAAAGGTCATCTGACTTGTATTAACAAAGTTTGTAATGAGCCACCCAAATCTTAATGAAAGGAAATGGTAATTACATATCACATTTTATCCACTTCTTTTCAATACTTTCTGAGACGCTCTGGAATTGCAGGGATAAAAAACACAGTCGTTCAATATTATTTGAACAGGTTTAAGTATATATTTATTTTAGGACAGTGTACAGTGTACTTTAAGCCAAAGGAGAGATGCTTGTACCAGAATATAGTTTAACAGGTATTTTCCATCTGTAGCCCTTTATTGTGCTTTGTGGTTTACCACTGCATGGCCATGGCTTCCTCAATAACACTAGAGATCAGTTGCTGATGCTCAGACAGACAAGATCACAATATATTCATCCTTAATCTAAATGTTAACGTTGCATTTCCAAATCTGACTTCTTAGTTTTTTACAGTTCTACAGTTTTTTCTATGAGTTTCCTTCCAAAATTAAAAACTGTGAAGTACAGACTTCATGTTTCCCAGGAGCTAAGGAGGAGGAGAAAAGGATGGAAGGCTCTATTGAGACGAAGAAAGTTGCCGTAAGCATTGGCCCTGTTTAGGTGAGAGTATCCCAAGTGGAGCATTGTGCAGTTCACATCTGTTTCCACTGAAGTGCGCTGACAGAAGGAGAGGATGAAGAATATCTTTTGGCTTTCCTTTGACTCTATAGCCAGTAGACAGTAAAAACATTTAGTTTTGTATTGATCTCTATATTAAAATTGCAAGAGCCTTTACAGAAAAAAAAATCAACTATGTTTTTTGCTGTGGTGGCGTCGACAGTTTCACCACGGTGCAATATCTTAATGTACTACTTACCACCATCAACTCCGGCATATCTGTTTGCAACAAGAAAGCAGATAAATAATTGCCAAGGCATATTTTCAATTCAAAAAGGATTTAAGGTTACATCATGTGTTTCGCTCAGTTGTTCTCATCTTTTCCAGATTCCTAAAGGCCTCCTTTATCTGGACTTGGTCAGTGTGGCTGGTGGGTTTTTAAAAATTAAAAGTACCAAAGTGCAGCCCTGGGTCTTATGTGAAGTAAAACATACACCTGATGTGCAGTGAAAACCATTTCTTACATGAATCTGGTTGTAAGAAATTGAATTTCTAATGAGGCTATATATAGGGCTTGATAACGTGGCTGAACTGAGTAATGAAATGGCAAAGATGGAGAGTCATTACCTGCTGTATTATTATTTAATGACATTCAAAAATAAATTAATTTTTTTTCATGACAAAGGGCTCCCTCATATCTAGCCCTTTCCCCTAAAGCAAGAAGGAGCTCCACAAAAAGACACGTATGAATGGCTGAGGGACTTTGCTACCATAAAGCCCAAGTGTCAATCTTTTGCATTGAATCATATCTATTTAATTCCACCACCTTAAAATTTGATACCCATCTTATCACTGAATAAGTAAAAAAGGTGGTAATGAAAAATCATTAACCTCCATTTTGATGTCATGCTCTAAGAATAAAAGTTCATTATGGTTTTACCCTCTAAAAGTATGGTCAAGATTGAAATTTTCTTCAGCTATTTCTGTGAAGCATGTCTGTTTTATTTTAAATCATTTACCCAGGCATGCATTAGATATGTACAGACATGCACATGGACCCTGCAAGCCAGTAGCTCCCCTGCTCAGGTCAGCGGGGCACTCACAGAGAAATAACTCCAAAATGGCTCTCACCTGTGAATGCGCTCCAGGATTTCATTTTTGTCCCAATACAGATGTGTGACTGCCGGAATTTTATTTTATTTGGCTGTAAATTTTGAAAGAAAAAATATTAAACTATAAATTACAGTTCTAGTGTTTCTGTAACTGTACTTTAAGAAAGCTAGATCAATATTAACTCTTTATACTGTGGCAGGTTAGAGTTTGGAAAAAAACTAGTGTAGTGTGTAATGAGGTTGGAGTTACACAGAAGTCAATTAAAATTATTTATGTCAATGAAAACATACAGCAGCTGCAGCTAGATAATATAAGTCATATTGCATATTAAGTCATATTGAGTATATAGATATTTCCTTTTTTTTAATAGAGTGCATCTTTAGTCATTGACTTTGTTAAACACTCACTTAAAACCAACAAACGCCACGGACCTGAATACAGGAAAAATAGCTCCAAATCACATAACTGTGTTGGTGTGACAGACCTTTCTGAATGGCCCCAGTGCATTGTGGGAGTACATCAGATACAGACCCGCTGACAGAATTGATGGGTCCTTGGACAAACCCTATGGCCAGAGGACCCTATATAATTTTGTTCATATTACTAAAGCATAGGAGGGCTTGGCTTCATTTGTTGATCTGTGATACAGGTTCCTCCAGACAACAACATTTGCAGTGTCACATGTACCATGATCCCCAGTCTTTTCCCTGATTCACTTCAACAACACATTTTCAAACAACCTTAGTGTAAAATACAGTTAAACAAAATGTCATGGTGTATATTGTTCTGTGTTTTACTTAAACCAGCTTGTCCTATTGTAACAATTGAAGGCATCTGCTAAAGAAGACCACTGACCTGGTTATACTCACAGTCATTTTAATACCTCATTAAGATGCACACTTTGAAAAGTAAACAGCGTTGTAAAGGGCTTTAAATGAGGTAATCCAGCAATGGCCTCTCCTCCTTCAGCCCCAGGCAGTGTTTTCAATACACAAACTGTTACCCACCCTCTTTTATGTTAATCTGGCTCTTCTAGCTGTAAAATAAGAACCACATGTCTGGCAAGGAGTGCTTCAGAGTTCACTGACAGACTAGTACTTCATGGAGTAGATGCTGAAGGTTCCGGCAGAGACGCTCTGCTGAGATCTGATTGACTGACTGACCAGACCAAGACGGACTATCTCAATTGGAAGAGCCCTCTGAGGCTTTCAAGATATTACCTGTTATTTTACACATGTCCTGCTGTGAGGCAATTGACTGTTACTGTGCTTTCTTTTGCACAATTATGTCAGTATTTTACATTTCTGAAAACCTGTTTTGGATATTGAATTCTTCTTTTTTAGGCCATGCATAGATAACAACTACAAAACAAAATGTTAGCCATCTTTTTACATAGTAGCCATATTTCTCTCTCATGTTAGCATAGATTTAACTGTGTCCTAAAATGTATACGTGATTTTAGTTTGAAAACTCTGGAATAAAAGCAGAGATATGTAAAATTGAAAGGCCCCGTTCTTTGCTGGAAAAAGCGCTAAATGTTCTCTTTTGTTTAGGCGTTTAAATGTCAAATAGACATTATAAAAATGTAAATTCTGTGTAAAGAGAGAGTTGTGATTTTGTTTGTCTGTTTTACCTGTGGTTGCCTAAAGCTTTAAATAGAATCTAATCAAATGATAGAGCAACACATTATAATTAGATTTTGCATTAATGAAATTACCTTTGTATGCATGGTCATTAACATCATATATTTTTAAATGACCCTTCTCTTTTTCCCCATCTTCTTGCATCTTGAAGTGCTTTTCTACCACCAATGTATTGTTCAGTTTTCTTGTCTTCAAAGCATTGATTTGCCATCCACCTGTTCTTTACAACCCATCTTTTTTCAACCATCGTAAGCTCCCACATCCGTGTTACTCTAATTAAATCTATTGCACAGTTTACTTATTTGCTCACCCATTCTAAAAGTTATCCATCTCAACCGTCCAAATAGAGTGTTATTCACTCTGTGTAATTGAAAGACTTCCCTGGAAGTGCTCCAGGCTTTAATGTGTCTGCTATATGCAGCTCAGGGCTGTTTGCCTATTACTTTTGCACTTCTAATGCATTAGCCGTCCGGTTGTGATTCATAGCAGCAATATATCCTTCAAAAGTCGAAAGAATTGGCTATTAAGGTTATTGTTTCACTTCATGTTAAGTAAAGCTGTGCGTGTGACAGACTAAGAAATATTGTAGATTAAAAGGTATTCCTTAGTATAACAAATTCCTTTCTATGCAATTATGAGATATTAATCCAGTCTCCTACACCTCATTTTAAAAACAAAACCTCTGAGTGCGGCACAAGGGAATCTGTCAGAGCAACCTGATCTCTACAGTAGGTTTACTTAAGCAGCACAGTGCAATTATACCTGTTTCCACGCAATAATACCATCTGTAGCACTCATACAGGACCACTGTTTGCCCAGTCCTCCAGTTGAAAGCGATTACCAGACCAAATGGACAAATTCATGGAGGAAACACAATACTGTTTGTTTAGCGCTTGACCAAATATGACCAAGTCTCTGCGCACTTAGCATCTAACCGTAAGCCATTTCACAGAGACACACATTGGGAAATATCTGCCTTACCACTAATTCCAGGTTCCATAAGATTCATTCAGTGAGAAATAAAAACAAAAAGGCAGTACTTAATAGATTAATTTAGTCATACAGTATTTTAACACTTCACACAAACTATTTAATTAATTTAATCAAAACACAAGGTTATTCTCATCATTATTTCAGACAGAGGGGCAATAGGGTAAAGGGTCATAGCATTGCTGCATGGTTCAGTGCACTGGTCTTCTGACATAAGAATATTAGGGCACATAATAGTAATCCTTCAATTATAGTAATAATAAAAAAAAAGAAAAATGCTGTTGTACCACAAGGTAATGACGTTGCCCAATGTAGCCTTCAAGTAGGAGCATATTTATTTGCTAGATTCCACCAGTGTTTAGTATGTATGCTCCTGCAAGAGTATAGGCATCCCAATGTGTCAAATAATAGACCATTTATAAAAATAACCCATGCAGCCCAACTTTAAAAAATGTGTACTGTCCCTTTAAGTCAGATGCAGTATCCAGTGTATTCCGTAAAGTAATGCATCTAAGCATGGGGTTTAAACTAAGACTATTTAAAGTCTTAGTTCCGTGGGAGACAATTTTACAATGCTTACTTCTTCCAAAAGTGTTAAATGGTATTTTTTGATTACGTTGATAGCCCATGGTTTTACATGTTAGGTTATGGGAATAAGAATCATACCGACATGTTAGGCTGTGGGAATGAGAAAGGACTTACTCACTACCCCATCCCGGTCTTTACATATGAACTATGTTACAGTATATTAGAGTGATGGAGTAGGCTGCTTGAATCACTTGCTCATTTCCTCTTCCTGTTTTTATTTCTCAGCTGTAGTGCACGTGTGTGTGTGTTAACCCAGTCCCAGTAGGTGATCATTAACCACAGGGGCGTTACTGAGAGGCTCACAAGTGATTTTTCTTCCTAATACCAGAATTTATATCTGAGCCTTTAATTTCCAGTCTTTAGCCAAATACACACCAGCACCGAAAGCCACCCATAAAGAACTGCAAGGGCTTCTTTGTTAAAGAGGCACTAAATGTGTGACTTTACGACATTAAAGATACTATGAACTAGGATATGGCATTTGATGGATGAAAATATTGATTAAACATTTTAATATCAGTAACATTATGATCACATTAGGTGCATATAAATATATTTTTCATAATGTGCTTGAATTATTTAGCAAATTGATTGTTAAGTGCCACCCAACCTTGCCGTGTAATTGCTTAAAATTAGGTACTCAGTGGTGTTTAACTCAAAGTAAACAGGCTGTGCATCTAAAGTGGTGTCTTGACTCCTGCTGAAGCCTATACATTAAGCACATTAAACTGCTGCCCAAGAATGGGGTTAGACCACTATAAATGTTAGGTGACTGGTTCTTGTATCCAGGGTCAGTCCCATGTGAAGCCCCGTCACACAAATAACAGAGCTGAACCCCCATTAGCCATGCAAATTGTATCTGCGTATTTTTGTCTAAAGGAGGCTGAACGTCTAAAACCAGGATCCAGTTCAGGCTCCTTTCCCCTCTCTCCCTCTCTGTCACCCTTTATTGCTCATCTTCTGCACTTTGGCTGTCTGCCCTCACTGTAGCCTGCTTTAACTGACGCCATTGTCCCGGCTTCTTAAGTAATTTCTCTCCCTGCCACCGTCACACAATGCCCTGGTACCAACAACTGTGTTACGGCTGCTCAACTGTACACTGGCTGCTATGCCAGCGCAGAATGAAACCATGCTACAGGAATTAACCACACACACACACCTCATGCACACTATATGCACACAAAAATATACAAAGAAAAGCGCACCCTGACTGCCAAGTGAATCGTCGGATTTGCATCTCATTTTAGCAGTGTGTGCGCATTAGTTTTAGTGTGTGTGTGTGTGATTTTCTTATACCTCTTTGAATACCTAGGTCTTGCACAAAGGCTCCCTCTCTCTGTGGAAGGGCCTGTACCAAAGCAATAGAGAACAGATTTAGATGCGCACTGACAGCTTAATAAACTGGATGCCTTTGGATGCCTCCATCTGCATGGGGAAGTCTCTGGGTGGCTCTGCTAACTGCTCAGGAAACATCAATAGGAGGAGGACCTCTCTGTGGTGCTGCTGAGGCCTGCACAAAGCCCACAGTAGCTGACCTACAAAATGGTGGTCAAGATGGGGCTTTATGTTGGCGGTCTGAAAAGGAGGAGAGGTCTGATTAGTAGGTTAGGGAGAGTTCAGCAGTTCTGTAAGGCTCTGGAAGACCTGCTGACTATGGTCTGAATAGGTTTGGTGGCATGGTAAACAGGCTCAATAGGAATCCAAAGCAGAGGGAGTGGAGCAATATCCCAAGGTGGGAGGGGTAACGCTTGTCCGGGTTAAGGGAACCCTCGCAGGAGCTGTTGAGGGCACCGGCCCCATCTAAGACTCATTAAGACGAGTGAGTGTGAAAACGGGTGTCTATGGCAAAGTGTTAAACCAATCTCACTCCACTGCTAACCTCCTATTCATTCATCTTCAAAGCAAAGAGAGACCTCGTGATCATAAGAACCTTTGGGATTATTATGTTATTATGATGAAGCACTCATGAAACCCACCCTATCAAATTCAACACCTTGTATTTTTAACTAGCCTGATGTGTTTTACACACACTGGACTTTATTATACCACAGTGCCAACACCATCTCTGGTAAAACAACTAAAGTCTTTACTTTATTGCAAAACTGTTCCTACTGATGGCATTTTTCTGCTGATGAACCTGATGCATTTACACAATCTATATTTCAGATTTTTCACTATGTGAACCTTTTGTGAAGATTGTCTTGCTGTGAATGTGTCTGTCTCAGTGTACTCCTCTTAATATGGACAAAACTGGGGAGCAGAGCAATAAGGACTGTGCAATTCATTAAACAGACTGTGGAAGATAGAGCTGGAAAAACACTCAGTTGTCACAAAAGAATACGTTTATTCCAGAGATTAACGTGGTAGCCTCAGGGCAAAAGGCAAAGTTTACAACAGGCCATTTTACCAAAAGGAGTTTGCTGCTTGATTTTGCAGTGTGTAAGAAATGATGTAAAGAATGCTTTCAGAAATCTGTATATAGTATAATAGTAACATATTTCTATAATTTGGTTGTAGGCTCCTAAAATCCTGTCTCTTCATGTACTAACTGTACTATCGCTGACAGAACTCTCTGACATTTTTTAATACTGATAATAGTTTTAAAAGTTTGTGTCCACTCATTCCACTTTTTTTTAACACCTGACTAAAACCTTTGCACAGTTGTGTATCACTAAACTATCACAGCAACAAATCAATGCATTGAACTGTTTAAACTGTTAATCAGTTCAATAAAGTGGTCAAATTATCCAGTTTAAATTATTTTCTCCTTTCAATAGACTTTTACTCCTGCTTAGATTTCATCACATCTTTGTTTTTGCACCATTGTCCGGCAATAATTGTTTTGGGACTCTCCTGGGTCCCATTTCAGTCTCCTCTTTCATTAAATTCAAAATAGGGCCTATCCCAGGAGAAAGACAAGTAGGAAGAAGAGAAGAGAGCATTACTTCCAACTATTGTGTGAAAAGCACATGTGTAAAGTGAGACCTGTCTCTCTTTCTCTGTCATGTATTGTGATACAGGAAGGTCCAGGCGGGTTGTAAAGACTCTTTATAACAGTAATTGGAAGCAGCAGACATTTGGCCACTGTGGTTGCCCTCTTCAACTGCCCTCATTATTCCAAAACAGGCAATGTTTTACAGTTTCCTTCAGCATTCTTTACCCCAGTTCTGCTCTAAAATACA
This sequence comes from Neodontobutis hainanensis, assembly GCA_024349245.1. Taxonomy (NCBI): domain Eukaryota; kingdom Metazoa; phylum Chordata; class Actinopteri; order Gobiiformes; family Odontobutidae; genus Neodontobutis; species Neodontobutis hainanensis. Next base: position 534,737 of record JALDNG010000106.1, on the reverse strand, counting down.
CTGTGAAATAAAATAAATACCAAAAAATAAGGAATTACAAACCAATTTTAGTGGATTTAAAGCAACATTATGTATCTTTTTTAAACTTACATCAGACTATATATGTGTCAGGTGTGTGCAGGTTCATGTAAGACTACTGCATTGTGTCTGGATGAAATATGTTATTTTTTTATTACAAAATTAAGATTATTCAGCAAAAAAGTCATATAGAGCTAAACAAAATATGGAAAACAAAATAATAATAAACAGATTAAAAACGTGTATATGACATTGTGTAACAATCTGACAAATAAAATGGAAGCACAAGCTCACCACTAACAAAGGAGGATTGAAGAAAGGCAGTCCATACTGGATAATATTTACTGTGCTGTGGGTTTACACACCATATTTTCTCTACTTCCAGCACTGCTTTACCAGATCTATCCTCCTCCATGTCCCAGGGCAGTTCTAGGAGTTCAACACTAGTTGCCCCAACTCAATCAGAGTGAATTAGGTGAGCTGGAATAGGGCTTGCTCAGTAACTTCTGCTGTTCTCTGGTGTCCAGCAATTATGCTAATGCAAGCGGTGGCCCTGTATGTATAGCCCAGGGCCAGAGCCAGTGGACCACTCCTCATTCAGACGGTTAACCCCAATCTAATGCTCCATTAGTGCCACAATACTCCTGCTCTCAGTATGAATGCTATCCGTCTGCTTTTTAGCACACAAGCAGGAGCCGTGACATGAACGTCTGCAAGTAATCCGCTCTCTTAGTCTTAATTTATGATTTTTTACAAAAGATCTCCACAAAGAATGGGAGGCATTGAGACACCATCTTTTATGCAAATAAAGGTGGAGATTGTTGGAAAAGGGCACCTCAGTGATGCCAGATGTCATGCAAGAGTGTTTTAAAAATAGCATACTTTGCTCTGCACACTCACACTCTGCTTCATTCATGCAAGCTGGCATATTAATATCAACCCAAAGCTAACAAAAGGCTTCTAAATATAAATAGTTTGTTCATTCCAAATTGTGTTGTGTGAATTGCATTATGACAACTCTAATGCCCTCTGTTGATTAATTATTGTCTGAGGCTGCGTTGTTAATGATCTTAATCTGTAGTTGTGGCACTTCTGAATAAGTCAAAACACATCAGAGAAGCCCCGGCTCCACTCAATACAGAACATCCATTATTCAAAGGGAAATCTTAGCCACTGCAGCCTGCCTGTTAGCATTGTCATGAATCTTCTATCCAAGCCGGGTGTGGACATCTCCTAATGAATCTGCCCGGCTCTGTTTTCCCATAATATCTTCCAATGCTACCTTATACTGTGATAACACTAGTCTGCTTGAACCCCGTTGCATTTTTTTTTTTATTAGAGGGAGTGGAAACTGTTATTAAATTCCAACTGTGATTCTTATTTGGAGCCAGACTTTGCTCATTAAATTAAAATGACTAGGATCTTTGTTTGCTGCAACAACAGAAGAGGCTGCTAATTGCCTTTTTGATATGAGGAGGTCTCGACTCCAAAATAAATCAATCTGACTTTTTAAATAAGCTACGGGAGCTGATTGTGAATACAGTGCGTGAACCCTCAAATGAATGAATACACTCACACTCAACTTTTAAAGCAAGGTGGTCCCATTGTGAATGTTTACATAAAAGAAGGAGAGTTTAGGCTAATACCTGATTTTACATGGGGTAATTCTGTCAAAGATTTAAAAAATCCCTATCACTGAATGTACTTAGTTTGTTTTGGACGGACCAGAGTTCACTGTGGTTAAGCTGAACCCGCTAGCCCACATCTCTTGGCTCCCTCAGTGTGTGTTTGTGTGCATGTGTGCCAACAGGATTTATCTAGCATGTCGTACACAGAGACTGGCAATCTGGATGACCGCAGTGGGAAACTAAGCCTCACAATATATAGAGTAGATGTGCTTTCTTTGTGCCCCCATACCCCCCCCCACCCCACCCACTACACGCACACACACACACACACACAAGCACACTCACAGAGTAAATAAAGTAGTGAGAGAAAGATGGTAGAAAATCCTATTTGCTTTATGTTTGGACATGGTATCCCGCAGCTACACAAACACACTGGTAAAAATGCTGTGCTGGGGCTGTTGTGTGTCATACAGAAACACAACAATATATTGGGTCAGGTTCAAATGGATTATTTGTACTAATGGAATTATATTCAAAGCATTATCTGTAATCTGGTTCTTCTTTGGCTACCCTTTGACTTTGACTAGGGTTAGGAATTAGTGTAAATATTCATGAGACTTTCAAACCTTCAGCACCATTGACCAAATGTGGTCAGGTGAGAAACAGAGTGTAGTGTTTTAATGAAGCTGTATTCTCTGTTGATACATAGGCTTACTCATTGTTTTGTGTTTCAACAGTTAACTTTTACTGTTATTTCAGGATTTGCGCCCAGGAAAGAACTTTCTCTGCAACTACTCAGCTGCAAAGTCCAATGCGTCTGTATGTTATCTAAAGAGTTGTGTTCATCTGGTGAGATGTGCATTCTCATGCAATAATTTGATCATATCAAACAAATGGAGTAATATTTGGTTAGTTGGGTGCATTGTATCTATGACAAATGGATTATTCTGTGTATTGTGGTTATGGATTTTTAAAGATCCCTTTCTTTTCCCTGAGTTTTCTTGTTTGTCTCCCCCTCCCTTCTCTGTCTGTCTCTGTGAGTCTGTCTGTTTGGAGCTGGAGTCTGGGCGGAGTCTTTGGAACCTGCATTCTCTCCAGCACACCTGTAGATCATCAGAACTACTCACCTGCCACAGTATAAGAAGCCTCCACTAAGCGCCTTTTGTGGTAAACTGCGTGGCTCAAATTTCTTGAAATTTGGAAATGCTTGTGTTTTGGAAACTTCCCTTAGCACCTACCTTTTTATCCTGCCTGGCTGCATCATCTACTTTACCATAGTGTTAATAAGCCTGCCATTTTAATCTCGGTGTCTGCCATCTTGGTTCATCAGATTCACGTTCCTTATAACAGGACAGTAATAGAAAAGTAAAAAAGTTCTTCAATTTTGATTTTTTAAAGTAGGATTGTGTCTGTTCATCTAGTATTAGGTAAGAATATATTGTCAATATAGAATGAAAAGGGTCAGTAAGCTTACCTTGCAATCTATGTTTTATTATAGCTTAGTATTAGAAAGTATACATTACTTGCAATGAAAAAATGCACAAACAACAAGGGGTATTTGAGCTATACTACTGGATTCTATATTATAATAAAGGCCATTGCTGTGTGCTGCCAAGAAGCATGATTATGTTATAGGAAAAGTCAAGTCCATTCAACGTCATGCTTACAGAAATAAACACATATCTCAACTGGAATGAATCAGTGACAAATTATTAAAAATTGTTTCTTGAAGCCCTTTAAATCAAACCAAAAGTGTATTAATAAAGTGAAAATCCATTTGACAATCGGACGGAAACATACTCTTTGTCTCTCTACACCTCCTGAGTGTGTGCTACGCTTATAAGAGCAGTTCAAACCAACAGTCATCAATTACTCCCCTCAGTCTTCCTCCTCCTCGCTTCGCAGTCTCGCCCTTCAGTCAGCTACTCCCACACACATACACACTCATATATAAAAGGTTTTGGCCAACGCAAGCAGAAACACACCTCCTTGCAAGGACAAAGTAGTTGTTTTCCAGCTTCTCCTGCTTCAGTCAGCAGCAAAAAAATTATTTTCTCTCACATCAAGCCACACTTGTGGAGCATACATTGAGAAAGGTGTATTTATAGAGACTGATTTTACATGCAACCTTTTTTTCAGCTGCTCCAAACCACAACCACAGTCCCCATAAAAGGACAACATGTCCGAATTAAACATAAATTAGTCTCCATTTATATACATTAGATAGTAATTAGCTGTATTTACTTAAAAATGCCAACTGTTATGAAAATGACACGTGTTTTAATTGTGCTCTACTAACTACTTGATTGGGCCTTTTGAATGAATGTGTGTGAACTGACGAGCAGTGTGTGTGTGTTGGGAAAGTGTGTGTACCAAAGAGAATGGAAGATTTACACCAGTAGCCCAGTTGGGTCCAATTTGCATACATTGTCCAGTCTTCACAGTCAATCATGTGTGTTGTGCCTTTACTGTGGTCGTTACGACACTGATGTAGAGATAGAGGCACATAAAAGCGTTTGTACAAAGGATGGGACGAGTACAAATGTCATGTTGACAGGTGGGAGCCATCCATCACCCTATTAGAGCTTCAGCATGTAATATCTGCAGCCACTTTATTCACAGGGCCGAGGCTGAAATGTGGGTGGGCCAAACACATGCACAATTAGTCCCATTCACTGGTGGGATGGACCACAAAGGTTAACAAATGCAAACATGAAACGGACATCAAATCAGAGCTGTATACAAGAGGAAAGCCAAAAAGGATTCCAATTCTTTTCATTAGAGGGTGTCTGCAACTTGCTTTTATAAATCTGAGCACAACAGAAAAAACAAATGCAATGATTTGCAAATTTTATTTACAATGGAACAGAATTAACATACGTTTACATTTAGTAATTTAGCAGACGCTTTTATCCAAAGAGACTTACAAGTGAGGAAAACAATGGCAGTGATTTTACAACATATCAGGCATTGTTCTAGTCGAGTCAAGCCAAGTCACATTTAAGTCCTCAGTGTTCAAGTCCGAGTCCAAGTCCAAGTTATCCAAACATTTTCAAGTCGAGTCCGAGTCAAGTCATCTTTGATTAAACTGCAAGTCCGAGTCACTAAAGAAAGGTCCCAGTTGAGTCGAAGTCATCAAAGTGAGTTAACAATCTGAAAACCGTGGGAGACAAACTCATTGATTGGGATTTAAGCTTTGTATAAGCCTCTTTCTTTAAACACAGTTAATAGAGTTTTGATTGTGACAATATCAATTAATGCCTATATAGGTCTATATTTTTCAAATGTATTTTTTGGGCTCAAATTCTTAGTTACATTTAGGGGCTGAGAGTTAAATGAGATTGCTATGACTACACGCAACAGGCAGAGGGTGAATGGTGTTGTCTCTGAGCGTGACTTGAGAGTCCTTTTGTGCTCAAGTCCAAGTCTAAGTCCCAGCCATCAGTTTTTAGAGTCCGAGCCATAGAAAAGCAAGTCCAAGTCCAGGACTCGAGTGCTGAGGCATTTATTATTTCATGAAGAATAATCTCAGTTTGAATTTGATGCAACACCTCTCACAAAAGTTGGAATAGGGACTACAAAATGTTAGAAAAGTAAGTGATTCACCATCTGTATCTAACATAAACTGTTCCTCAGCATAGAATACCAATAACCTACCATCTACAGTAAAAATAATCATCAAAAGAATCAGAGAATCTGGAGAAATCTCTGTGAGCAAGGGGCAAGGCCAAAGGACAGTACTGGATACCTGTGATCTTTGGGCTCAAGCAGCACTGAATTAAAAACAGGCATGGATCTGTACTGGAATCACACATGTCTTCTCTGGGCCAATGCTCATTTAAAATGGACTGAGGCAAAATGAAAAACTGTTGGTCAGATGAATTTTGAGAATCTTTTTTTGTACAGCATGTGCCTGGGCCCGGAGGAGACGCCTGTGGCACAGGATGGGGTTCACTTTTGACTTTTTTTTGCATGATACAGCTTTAACTTGCTTTTGTGGATGGCACCATGTGTTCACGTACAAGGACTTCTAGAAGTGTTCCTTACCTTCTACAGTGATATATAAAATCACATTTTTGGAGCTATGTTGTGCTGACACATACAGTAGATGTAACAAATCTGTGCATTTGTGCCTCTCTTCTCCTATAGGACAAGAGTTACTGGTGCTTGAGGTCACCCCGGCCTGATTAAACCCAGACAATGAGAGGAGCACACTGATTAAAGCCAAATGGCCTCTGGTGATGGAGTAAACAAAACAAACACGGGAGATGGTCAGTTAACCGAGTGCAGATAATGAAACTCTCTGCAGTCACACTCATTAAGTCAGGGAATAGTTAGGGCTGGCAGGAAAAACATCCCAATATGCATAATTTAGAAAATGCAAAGTGATGTACAAATTTACACAAATCTACATATGTACATACACATATGGTGTCCCAGTGGGAATGTTTGGTCACTGTCATTTACCTTCTTTAGAAAGTGTTGAGCATTAGCTCCTATCCTGATGACTTGCTCATTCTAAATAGTAGCTAAAGGTTGACTGTAACATATATAACATATATATATATATATATATATATATATATATATATATATATATATATATATATATATATATATATATATATATATATATATATATGTATAGTATATATATTTTTTTTTACTACCGTGATGACGACAAATCTTTGATTAATTTCATTCTGTTACTACAATCCAAAGCAGCAAGGTGCTAGAGGTGGATAAAAGTCCACCTTTGATGGTAAGCCCTATGGATATTCTGTCAGGTTTGACACAGTTCTTAGAAAAGTTTAAATAATTGCAAATGGACCAAACCTGGTCCTAACAAAGAGACCACACATTCTCTTAGTCTGGCCATGATAATGACTTTTGGTGAAATGTTCTGGAATCTTTTCTTTGATTTTCAGTAAATAACTTCCATATGTCTACAAAAAATATTTCCTGTTTATGCCTAATGAGCACTTTTTTATTTTATGTAACCATAAAGCCTTACAAAAAACTTTGCCACAATGTCCTGCTTTCTATCTATTGAAAAAATGTGGGTCTGACCCAGCATGCTCAGTGGGGCAAACCTGCTATATTGACATTGGGATCCATCACAAGAAAACTCAATTGGCCTTTGAACAGAAGTCTCTTTTATTACACCCTGAGACAAGAACAGGTTGGTATATCAGCTTCTTGTCTCCAGAGATATAATCCTTCAGTGGACAGAAAAGGATATCACCAGGTGTCATCTAGAGGCAGAAAAAGGGAAAGGGCACAGTGAGATTGGATGGTAATGAGTCTATTAATTAAGTCAATTTACAAAAGAAGAGTTTCACTCTCAAACACACACACACACACACACACACACACACATATAATTACATGTACAAAAGAAGTTTCACTCTCAAACACACACACACACACACACACACACACACACACACACACACACACACACACACACACACACACATATATATAATTACATGTACAAAAGAAGTTTCACTCTCAAACACACACACACACACACACACACACACACACACACACACACATATAATTACATGTACAAAAGAAGTTTCACTCTCAAACACACACACACACACACACACACACACACACACACACACACACACACACACACACACACACATATATATAATTACATGTACAAAAGAAGTTTCACTCTCAAACACACACACACACACACACACACACACACACACACACACACACACACACACACACACACACACACACACATATAATTACATGTACAAAAGAAGTTTCACTCTCAAACACACACACACACACACACACACACACACACACATATATAATTACATGTACAAAAGAAGTTTCACTCTCAAACACACACACACACACACACACACACACACACACACACACACACACACACACACATATAATTACATGTACAAAAGAAGTTTCACTCTCAAACACACACACACACACACACACACACACACACACACACACACACACACACATATATAATTACATGTACAAAAGAAGTTTCACTCTCAAACACACACACACACACACACACACACACACACACACACACACACACACACACACACACACACACACACATATAATTACATGTACAAAAGAAGTTTCACTCTCAAACACACACACAGGAGAACAGTGCTATCCCCCCTCCCCCCCAATGATTATCCGATTAGAGACAAATGCTTTAGACGAGGTGTGTGATTAAAATTGTGCACATGCTTGTGCAGATAAAATAGATTACACGAGAACAAAAGAGGCAGGTGTTTTGTATGATCCCAATTTCACTCTGGGAGGGAACTGAACAGCCTCAGCAGCTTTATTACAATGATCTCACATGAGCCTTAATCACCTTTAATCTCAGAGCTGCTTTCCCAATGGTGTGCTGTGACCCTAACACCTGACATGGTTTCAAAAGTGTGGATATCTGGCAGAAGGGACCCCTTATTTAGTTTTCACTTCACTGATTTGAGGCCTCTGATTATGTGGCTTTGTGAAATGGATCATTATAGGAAGGTATAGACAGTTTGTCTCTGAAGTCATTGATTGGGTCCAAGCAGACCTGACCTTCTTACTTCAACCAAACCAAAACACAGCAATGTGGCTCCACTGATGTAGCCCACACCAAGAGAGAAACACACCATCGATCAGTGTGACATGCACTGAAGATGACAGATGCTCTGACAGTAATCAGCGCCCAATGTGAAGACGGACTTTCAGCAGAGCAAACCAATTTATTACTGACTGAATGATAGACAGAACAGTGATACATGGAGACAGGTGAAAAGATGAGGAGATTGTTGAGAAAGGAAGAAAGGAAAAGATCAAATGTGGTGGTGCATGTTGGAGGTCAGACAGAAGCTTTCCTCTTCTTATTGGGGCCTCTCTGCAGTGTAGGGTTACACACACACTAAGGCACTCTATCCAACATGAAGACTGAGATTGGATTATCGATCTCATCGAGACAGACAGATCTCAAAGGACAGCAATTCTCTTTATGGGAGGACTTGTCTAGTGACAGTCACCACTAACAGGAACAGTAAGTGACCTTAACTTGTGAATGATTACATCAACCTTTGCAGTAGTAAGCTTACAAGAAACATTTTTTGCCCCCAGCATCACCAGTGGATGTGGTTGGTCAGACTAAGCCATGTCATGTTACAGTATTACACCATAAATGATTACAGAATATTGTCCTAAAATACCACAAACTGTTAACAATGATAAAACAATATATATATATATTTATATATATATATATATATATATATATATATATATATATATATATATATATATATATATATATATATATATATTCTGTAGGTGATATTTTTAATCAATGAGTCTTTTGATAATCACTATACTTGCATTTTCTTTACACATTTGCCATTTGCTGTGTAACCCACGCTTTAGATATTCGCAAGTTATTAATTATTTTAATGTTTAGAGAGAGATAAAACACAGAAGAAAGCAGAAGACATGGAGCAAATCATCCTGAGCCAGGAGTCAAACCTGAGCTGCAAAGACACAAACCGTATTTAAAAAGTAGATAAAAGTTCCCCAAGATAGTGTTTCTTAATTGTCTGTTACGTTCACATCTGAGAAACATGAAACAGAGGATACTGTCAGATTGACAGTATTTTCATGAAATTTCATCCTCATAAGATGTGATTTTATATAATGTACACAGAGATCTGGAGTTTGAGAAACACCAGCCAGTCAACAACTACTCCCAAAGTGTTATCCAGTCCACAGTGTTGCATAGTGATCCATAGCAATTGCTATTGACAGTAATGTCATGGTGTTCACCACAAATGAAAAGACTAATGGAAATGGCAATACAATCCAAATAAAATGCTTAAAATCTAAAAATACCAATAAAATAAATAATTATTAACCCATAAATGGACATAATTGGGCTTTTTAAAAGCAGTCATTTTTCAAGTTCATTACAAACCTGTGTAATTATTTCGACAACCTCTCACTTTATGCTTTGTTTTCAACCGGAGATGTCTTCTTAACCCTTTAGGGCAAATCTTGACCTGTTCTCATACTTCGGCAGCCACCAGACAAAAACAAACTACCATGGATCATCAGAAGTAGATGAGCACATCCATCATGAGTTAATAGCTGTCATGTAAGCTGTCATTTATTAGTCAGGTTAAAGGTATTATGCTTATGCTATGGTAAACAGAATTTTGTTTTCCATCAAAATGAATCAAACGCTTGTGGGTTCATAAAAAGAAGAAAGAGATGTGGAGATGAAGAGGAATCAGACATGCATTCCTGGGCTGAAGCCCCGGCAGGTTTGTACAAACATGCCCCATGTGGTAGAAATGATCAGCCTGTGAGAGGTCACTGTTTGTCTCTATACCCCACTGTTTAGACAGGGCTCCAACAATCACAGTGACCCCAGCAAACCAGGACATTTAAACAAGTGCCCCTCATGACAAAGCCCAACACACATTTGTTATGTATTAACTTGCTATCCAGCTTTACGGACTCTGAACTATGCTGTCTAAATATTTGGGAGAGGTTTAAGATAACCAGTGATCTCAACATTGAACGTGCGAGTTGGTGAGTGTGTGTTTTGTTTAGAGGGCTTTTCCCAGAGAGCAGGAAAGTGCTTAGGTTTTTGACAGAAATTCAGTCTTATTGAGTTTATCATCTTTTCGGGGACCATCAAGTACAAGTAATTTTATGGTAAAAATTACTTGCATTTTGGGATTTATGTTAGAATTCTATACATATTGAGGTAGATAATGTTACACATTATGCTAAAGTCTCACTAACGTAAAGCTCATTTGCACTAATAAATTCAGAATGGCTGAATGAGGGAGGGGCTTAAGAACATAGACCTATTCTAAACCAGACCCTAAAAATTTAGATTAATTTTGTAGGGGTTATACGTTATCCAACTAAAATGCAGAATAACACATGCTATTTCAAAAAGCTTGCTACAGTGTCAGACATAACACCCTCCTGTGTGTATGCTATGTCTGTTATTTAGCGTCCTGTCTTTCTCACATCTGGGGCAGCATGTGTGTTATGAAATATTTGTCGGCTCATAATCAGTATTTTGTGTCCGCCCTGGCATGGTGTCAGAAAAGCAGTTGAAAGGGAATGCTCATGAGTCGTTTTTCACGCCATCCGGTGACAAACAGGCGAGAGTGGGTGAGGAGTTTAGGAAACCTCCACATGTCGGTATTCAGCCTTTGCCCAGTAGCATCTACAGGAATGTACATTGCTCCGTGATTATCACCAATTACACCCACATGGAAAGTAGCAGGAGAATTGAAAGACAATGATATCAGTGTTTCCATGGCACAATGGGAAAAAACAACAATCAAGAAAGAGAAAATAAGGAATATCAATTTCAGAAAGGGGAATGCAGCTGATTTTTTGCCAATGTGGAGTAGAAAGAGAGTTTTAATTAGAATGTGTTGAGAGATCATAGTTTCCCTTAGAGCCATCGGGCCTTTTCATGTTTATATAATGCATATGCATGGGCTGGAGCAATCATCTGAAACCAGATACCCAATTTCATATGGATGAAAAGGTTCATCGAGCAGAACATGTTTTGGACTTTGGAGAGAGTGTTCAAAAGTTAAGGTTAAAGTAAAAAGGTTGATTCATAGAAACTGCAGTGGCCCTTTCTTTATTATTGTAATATTAGCCTTTTTTTTCAGAGATCTCTGTCTTGTCTCAGGACATCCACAACTCATTTTTGTAGAGACCTCTGCATTTTAAGTCAAGTCTAGCCAAAACCATAGTCTGTGTTGTTGTTGAGTTGTGAATAGATGAAGGACCTCTATCGCCAAACACAACCAAGAACATCACTCATTTCATTTGAGACTCAGGCATCACTTCATTTTTGTTTTTTTGTTGTTTTTGTTATTCTTTTTTTTTTAATAATTATGATTATAAGAAATTGTCATGTCAGAATGTATAATGAGGATAGATGTAAGATATGTTTTGTCTTTTGTAAGAATCGACATATCTTGTACAATTGTAGTCGCAGTACATCATCTCATGGCCCCAAGACAAGGAGCTTTGACGTCTGGAAGTATCGTCAGAATCAGACCAGATCCCTGAAGACCATCTGACAGCAATCACAGACTCCCTCACCCTCTTTCCTCTTCTGAACCAGCACTAATATGACACTGGATTTTTTTTTTATTTGTTCTTCCCAGTAAGCTATTGAGGAGAAAAAATGCTTAGTGTCCAAAATAATGAAACATTCCCTGACACATCCTTATCACCAAATGAAAAAATCACATTATCTTCAAAAAGAGGTTTTAAATGCCTGCCGCCCATTTGCACACTACCTCGAGCTGCACAGGGAATATCAACTGAGAGACAGTAATTCACTCTAGCGCTTAATATTCAGTTCTCAGCTATGTAATATGCTAATTTCTAGGGGTCATGAAGAAGTCACAGTAAAAAAAAAACGTGAACTTAATTTGGGAGGCAGTTAGAGATTTTTCTAAGAAAATCAGTCAGTTATGGATAGGGTTCAGTAAAAGTCAAACTGGCAGGCTCCTCCAGGGAGCAGAGGGGTCCCCGCTGTCCTGACACAAGTTGATCTCTTCAGATTTACTGTGCCTGCTCCCGTTAAAGCCCACAGCTAGCACATTAACAGAGAGCATCTCTGTTGGATTTCCCACAGGAATCTAGTCCTGCAATAGCAAGCTTGTCCTACAAATGAGATGGTATAATCTTTGAGGCCTCTAAACAAATAAACATACTGTTTGTGCTAAATGTTTTTACAGAATTCATGCCAGTTTCTATTTGAAATAAAGAAACTCAGTCACAAACTGATTTTGTCAACAGGGCATACAATTCTTGCTATATGATCTAACTTAATTTTCTCATAAAACCTCATTCATGTCAAGATGTCAAATGCTGGCTGTCAAAACACAGAGCTGTTACAAAGCTCGATGCTTCTGAGAATGAGATATTGATCTTTATCCAACGGCTCCAATGTGCCACAGTGCTGTGGCTGTACACTATGTGAAATCTATTTTAGTCTGATATCGTATGTCCGGAAAACAAGCTACAATTGTAGTCTGGATGACGTCCTGGCTGATTCTGAAAAGTAACGGAGGAAGGCAGCGCTGTAGGCCTCACTAATCGTTGCCAGAGAGGAAGAATTAGCCATTTGAAGATGGGCAGCCTGATAGAGGGATCATGAAGCTATTAACCTCTAAACAAGCTGCTGAGAGCCCAGCAGATGGTAGTGCTGATGGGGAGCATGCTGCCAGATTGGGCTGCGAGCAGAACAACAAAACAGACTTGCCATGGATGCTGATGGAGTGCTTCTTGCACAGACACCTTGCCATGGGTCTACTGTATATGTAAAAGTCAGACACCTCAGTGTACCCACCATTTGATGCTATTGGATCAGTTTAGTCTGACCCACTCTCTATAGGATTTCCTAATAGGAAAGAGCAGGGAGTGATGGATAGATATAAAACCAAGGACCACTGTCACTGGAGTTCATGGATCATGAAGCTGGTTGAGTTCTAGCAATATGAAAAATAATGATTACCACTTTTAAACTAAGAAATATGATTTAAATAAGGGTGGTTATACCCAGATGTCATTTCATTTTGTAACATTTTTTCTTGCAAACTTTCACTTTTTTGTTCCTTTCTCGTGCACCCAGAGCGCTTTACATTATGCTTCTATTCACCCTATTCACACACATTCACAAAGCGCTCACAGCCCTCTCCGACCACCACCAAACTCACCTCTACAACGAACACAACGGGAGTATGAACCGGGAAGAATCCTGAAAATGAGAATGAGTCCCCATTTTTGTGGGGCTCAATGTTTGGACAAAAGGGCGGAGGAGCAGACTTACAGAAATGTTAAGAAGGCATAATCTTTACAAGACAATGTTGCCAAACAACACTTTATGGAAACCATAACATAAAGTTTCAACCATAAATCATATGCACATTAGTGAAACAACTTTCCCCAATCCATTATCTTTCCGTTCACTTGAAACCACATTTTTCAGAGACTACAAAGACATAAAATCATCCTTGTTTGTCTCTCTAAGTTTAATTGTGACTTCTGCCAGCCATATATTTACCATTCATGGGCAAAAAGCATATGCTCCAGTTAACAACATTAAAGCAATCTGCATAGGGACAACCAAGAAGAATGTGAAGGAAAACAGATGATGAAAACTCAGAGCAAAGCTGCGACTGTCTGTGTTTTACCCAAATGACGACATCAAGGTGGAATGTACAGACAATCTACATGCTTTGTGTTTAGGAAAACAGCGCAAAGGTAAACAGAGGATTCACACTGTGCTATTAGCACTAAGTTACAGAAGCTCTGACAATAGTTGACAGAATGGGATTCAGATTTACCAGTGTGTGTGTGTGCCTGGGAATTCTTTCAGCTGCTGTGAAGGTTATGTTTTGTTACTTTTAGTTTTGTTTATTTGTCAAAAACAGTGAGCAGGGATTTTTATAAATCTTGACGGAAGGGTCAGATATCGGCCAATATGCAACTTAAACTATACCAGTGTATGAAAAAAAGTCTACTCTATTGTTCAGCGGCAATCCCGACTTTTAGCACCTGCCCAAATGTGCATTGACCTCCATGGAAGCCAGAAGCGGGCGGAGATAGTCTCTTTAATTAGAATTAGCCAGAATTCTCAAGGGAATTGGCAGAGGTAGGGCAAGGAATAGAGAATTGAGAGTATTATACACCTTCAGTAATTTTACAATGATTGTTGTCTTAGTAAAACAAAGGACTTACTGGGCTAAATCATATCCCAGTTGCATTGGGCGTGAGGCAGGGTGCACATTTAGGGCAATTTAGATTAACTGACTGATTAAGTCATGATCATAGGTGAGAGTAGGTGAGAATATTATCATGAGCTTTGGGTCATGACTGAAAGAACAAGATCCCGGGTACAGGCGACCAAAATTAGCTTTTTCCGCAGGGTGTAGCCACTGCTCCTCCACATGGAGGGGGGCCAGCTGAGGTGGCTCTGGCATCTGTTTCGGATGCCTCCTGGACGCCTCCCTAGAGAGGTATTTCGGGCATGTCCCATCATGAGAAGACCCCGAGGAAGACCTAGAACACGCTGGAGTGACTATGTCTCTTGGCTGGCTTGGGAATGCCTTGGTATCCCCCCAGAAGAACTGGAGGAAGTGTCTGGGGAGAGGGAAGTCTGGACGTCTCTGCTTAGACTGATGCCCCTGCGACCCGGCCCCAGATAAGTGGTAGAAGATGGATGGATGGATGACTAATTCAGCTATAAATTTTAAGTTAAGATGCCATAGCACCCAGAAAGCAGAAGGAGCAGAGGGAGAACATATCACAAGCTTAGGCGTTAAACAGATCTTAGGGTGCATGGTCAAACAGAAACCAAGTTAATGTTACAGAAGAGACAACCCCAGTGGGATGGGACTCCCTGTGAGCAACATGATTCTGTTGTCCTTATGGCCTCAGCCTTTAGCAATGCCTAGAGGTACAGAGAACTTACGAGTTAGAAATGTGATACTGACTGGTGCTTGTGAAAATGTAAAGACACAGAACAGACACCACTGAAGTTTGATACAGGTCACAGGGATTTCAAAAAGGTCAAGTGGTGTGTGTGGGATAGGAGGGGAGAGTGAGTTAATTAGCTCATACTTAGGTATTGACATGTGGTGTTCTTATCCCGATAGATCCCTATGGAGGCCTGTCAAAGCTCTGGGTAGCACATGTAATCCTCACAGCCGATAAATGACTCATCATTTATACACGTGGACACGCATTTGTTTTATATACTTATGAGGACCTTACGCTTGAATTTCTTTCATTAGCACCGCTGCTTGTATGGGCTTAGTAAGAGAATTGACTTTCAACGCGACAGGTGGTGTCAATTGTGGGTAAAGCGTGACACATACGTCATCATTTCAAGGGAACTTTACGAAAGTAGTTAAAAAATAATTCAGGGATTGTCATGTCATCAGAGCATTTCAACTCCAAATAAACATGATTAATTAACTACATTTAATATGGAGTCATATATTGTTATCTATTCCACTTGTTTTGACTGCTGCACATGGGAGTCTTCTTGATCAAGGGCAGTTTGTTGCAAGTAGAATTTAATGACATATTTACATATGATTTGATAATAGCTTGTTTCATTACCTCATCAGTAACAAGAGAATTTTTCATAAGCAATACCAAGCTCTTTTTTTTTTGTATTATTTTCTTTGACTGCTCTGTTGCCCCAGACTCTTCTTAGTCCTGTCAGAAAGCATGCTATGTATCACTCTATATCAGTTCTCTATTCACTTCAAGCACCCTTCCTCCTTTGACCTGTGTCCATATGAGGAGGTGCAACATTCTGGCAACATACACTAACCACTGGAAGTGGCAGCCTTGACCTCAGCTAAACTCTGGACCTTTTCTTCAGGAGAGATCTCATCGGGAAGTGACAAAAGATGTCATCTGCCATCTTTAAAATCTTCCTTTTGGGCCTGTAGGTTAGTTAGGATAGTAAGTTACATTTGCTATTTCCAGAACAAGCCGTATCAAAATTTAATAAATCCTATAATAATCAAATTAAATAGCACTTGAATTGACTTGCTTGCAAAAAATTACATAATGAAGGGGAGGTTAATAACATATAGCAAATAGTTCTTAAGGGTTTGGTACTTCTTGAGCCAGACATTTTGATTGAGCCAGTTATTTTAGTCGATATGCAGGCAAGATAGTCAAAAGTGTACTAATATAATTTTATCCTTTTTAACTTCAATTGCACTCTCCAGGGATGAGGGAAATAGGCTTTTTCTAGTTCTAATTGCATTGGACCAGGCCCCACTTCCACTTTCACCTCTGATTCTTCCAACGCAGGCATTTCAGGAAATAATGTAGGACAACTGAAAAAACACTGTTGCTACTGGCTCCAGTGTCTCTGCACAGCCGCACACACACACACACACACACACACACATGCACCGGTAACGCACATAAACAAGAGCCATAGAATAGGAAATGAGAGTGTGTTTGGGGTCCGTGTGTTGTTAACAAGGTAAACAGTGCTGGGGGTCACAGTGGGGTAATAGTTGTGTTTATCGGGGGAAACCAAGCAGCTTTTCTATTGACATCTGTAATGAGATTAAGACATATGGGAGGAAAGGCAGGGCAGATAAAGAGAGGTGGAGCTCAGGGAGTGATTTGATTCAACTATAGAGGTTAATCTGAAATTTCAAAGGCAAAATAAACCTGCTTATAAGAGTCAGAGGTTGATTTTTATTTCTTTGAATTGACATGTTTGTTCAGCAGATGAAGAAAAATTTTGAGGGTTTTGCATTTGAATGTGTTAACCTGCAGTAACCCGCACCGAAGAAGAAGAATTTAATCAGATGTATGGATCATTTCTTTTTGGTTTTGTTAACATTCTTTGTGTGTTTACATAAAGCAGGTAAAACTGGAATTTTTTTAACTGCTAACAAAATGAGAATTATATATGGCATAGGTATACAGTAAAATATATACAATAATGTCAGCCTTGGTCTTCTGGTGGTTAGCAATGTATTTTTTATGTTTATTTTATTAAATTTGGACAATACATGTTGATGAACATACATGAGACACAGACACATGAATGTAAACATGCTGGATTGTTGCTAAGGCTAATTTTCCATCCGTTGTCCCAATATTCTTACACATAAACAGCGCTGTGTCACTGGAGGCAAAGTGTCTTGCCCAAGGACACAACAACATTATGAACTGGAGAGAGCGGGAATTGTACTAGCATATTATTTATCACTATGAAGTACTTGGGAGTGTGTGTAGTTGTCTCATTTGGAGTGAGATACTTTCACAAATGCTCTAGAGAAAATATTACTTTATAAAAAAGTACAATTTGGCCATAAAAAAAGGTTTAAACAAGGGATACAGAAGTGAGGCCAGTGCTGAGAATAAAGTAAAATAAAGCTGCTCCCCTCAACTCTCTCTGCAGTGCTAATAAAAGCTTTATGGAGTCTCATGTGAAAACATTTACAATGAGCAGCAGCTCTTCTTGTTAAAAAGTGCAATACATTAGGAAGTCGGTGTTAATATGACAAAGCCAAATAAACAGTGCATCAAATGAATCACACCTCATTATGAGACAAAGCCAACAGCTGGCTTGTGATCATTTTAGGATCCATTCTGGGGGTCTTGGTTACCAACACCTTTAATTGTGCCCAAGCTAATATAACAGAGTTGTTCATGGACTTGGTGTGTTTAATTAAATAAAAGAAGTAATAGCATTTTTACCTTGATAGTTCAACTATCGCAATGTTCAAAGACTGAGCATAACCCAAAGATTTCTTACAAAATATTTTCCAGTGTTTTACAGTCCCCCAAAACAAAATTATTCACAAACTATACAAAGAAATTGTTAAATGCAGATGAACTTGACACAAGTTAGCTTAAGCAAATTGTTACAACAAAAGTAATTCTTTTTATAGTAATGCTTGTGTCTAAGAACAGCTAAAGTACTGCATCATGTTTGTTGACATAAAAAAATAACACATATTACACATAAGGGCAAAAAGAGGACACATTAACAAAACTCTGCACATATCTTATATGCACTGACAATGAGCTTTCCCATTTTGTTTGCAACAGTCCAACTGAGGTTTGTAGTTGAGTCGGCAGTTTTCCAGATCAGGTCACTTTTAAGTCCACGGTGTTCAAGTCCGAGTCCAAATCAGGTCTGAATCACCCCCAAACTTTTAAGTCGAGTCTGAGTCGAGTCATCTTTAGTCGATCTACTGGTCTGAGTCCAAGTCACTAAAGAAAGGTCTGTGTCGAGTCCAAATCAGTTTTAATCGAGTCCAATTCCGAGTCAAGTCACCAAAGTAAGTTACAAATCTGAATACTGTGGAAGCAAAAAAGAAAAAAATTTTGTATATGCTAACTTCACCATTGGGTCACATTTAGGGGCTGGGAGTTAAATGCTCGCTGGTGGTTGGGCAGAATTGTCACTAAGTGCGACTTGCGAGTGCATTGTGAACATGTCCAAGTGTAAGTCATCAGTTCTCAGGTCCGAGTCATAAGTCCTTGTTTCTGAGAATACAAGTTCATAAAAAAGCAAGTCCGAATCTGAGTTCAGTCATTGAGGCTAAACATCAACTTAAATCCCGAGTCACAAGAATGAGCCTAAAGATTCGACTTAAGTCCGAGTCCAGCAGAATGCTTATGAACAGAGACCGAAATTTGCTCTATTTGCTCTTTCTGTCATACACTTACTTTCCTTTCAACACTCTTTCACTGGATTTCAATTATTTCTCCAAGTTATTCTGTCTTTTTCTTCTGTCTGCAGAAACATACTCTCTTTTTCATACCCTCAAGCTCGTTTTAATGTCTGGTAGGAGCAGTGGAAGGTGAGTTGGGTTTGCATCATCTGAGGGCTATAGCCGGGTGGCTGCTAGCACCTCTGCAGGAGCTAATTGGGACAAAACACTCTCATGTTCTCAGAAAAAAAAAATAAGCTCTGGATAAAGAACTAATCATTTGTGCAACAGCAGGTAATTGGGGAAGTTGGAGATAATAAAGAGAGGATCAGTGTGCATGTGTGATACAGGGCATGTTAAACTGAAACCAGTTGTGTTTGTTGAGTAGTGCAAATTATCCGACCCCCGAAAATGCAATTTAGTCTATACTTAACAAACACTGGTCAAATCTATTCAGGTCATTCAAATATTTAGACTGTGATAACCCCAACCCCAAACAACCTTGCACTTTACAGACTGAAAATGCAGCATGAATTGTATCTGTTTTCTTCTACAACAACAACTATGTCATTGTTAAAAGAAAATGGCAAGCGCTTTTCTCTTCCATTTTTCATTCACTTCAGCTTTTGTGACTAAAGCCCATCAACCACCACCAAACATACTCACACATTCATACACCACAGTAGCAACTGGAAAGGGCGGGAATCAAACCTCCAACCTCTCAGTTATACGACCGCTCTAACACCTGAGCCACTGAGCCCCTCACTGTAAGCACCTTCAATCCTTACAACACTGTGAGCACATCCTCTCACAGCTCATAATTGCTCTACACTTGTCTTTAATTAAAAGACATAATCCCATTAACGAGTAGAAATAGGATTAATACTGGCTCTGGCTCCAGCTGCTGCTCTGTGACGACTGACGCTGCATGAGAGTGTTTGAGATCCCCTGACTATATCACTTCTGCCACATGGGTGACAGGGTTAGAGCAGACGACACATTAAAGACTCAGTGGTTAAAAATGGGCAAAGTAAAACACAAATGCAATGACAATTAAAACAGGTAAATGAACAATGAAATTCATTTTGGAGAAAATTCCAATCAAATGTAGGCAGTAATGAAGCTGCACTCATAAATAAATATTTTTAGAGGAAATAACAGACAAAGCTAGTGATCTAAGGATAAATAAATGTGTCATAAGGTTGCATACCCCCCTTAGAGACTTACTTACTCACTGTCTGGCTAAAGGTGAGAAACAATGAGCGTGAAGGGATGACATGCCAGCACAATGCCACCATTGAACAAACAACAAAGGATTCCGCTGAGCCGCAAGGATAAGAGGGCTCGCTAACAGGGGAGCGTTCAGTGTTCCTGAGTCGATTATGTTGTTGTTGTCGCTCAGTTTCGCCTCCCAACATGTGTCCTGTCCTCTAATGCACCATTAACAAGCCCACCTCAGCCACAGCATCCATCCACTCTGTGTCTTTGGTGGTATTAGCTTGTTGTCTGTCGGCATGTTTTACTGTAAATTGGGATTACAGACCTGAAACATATTTCTGTTTTGTTCTTTACACAGTGTAACAGAGAGATTATAAAAAAATATTTGGATGATGTGCCAGCCAGAAATGCAACTGTGTAATGGTCTTGTTCTGTTCGATTTGAGGACAATTAAACTTCTAGAGCGTGGACAACTTACTCCTTCCTTCCACAGATGAAATGACCTTGTGTGTGACTTCCCATGGTCAGCTAGTGGTCAGTATTCCAGGAGGCGACTCTGTCAGTCTGTCAGGTCGATGCGTGTTTGATGTGTCAGTATTTGAACCAGTGAGTGGTCGAGTTCAGAGGGCCTGTCTACGCTCTCTCTGTGGACTTCTCACAGATACGACAGCAAAGTGACAGCCTCCAAGCACGGACATATCTGTGACAACTAAGGTTAGCCTGATAAATGGGGCCGATAGTCACATTTTATTTTCAGACCGGATAGAGCTGTCTGAACCATCCCTCATTAATATGATGAATTCTCTGTGGTTAAATGGATTGCAGGGTTATTGTAGACTTAATCAATATTTTATTCATCATCTGAAAGACCTTTACGTGACCTATT
This sequence comes from Neodontobutis hainanensis, assembly GCA_024349245.1. Classification (NCBI taxonomy): domain Eukaryota; kingdom Metazoa; phylum Chordata; class Actinopteri; order Gobiiformes; family Odontobutidae; genus Neodontobutis; species Neodontobutis hainanensis. The sequence goes on along the minus strand of JALDNG010000106.1, from coordinate 513,702 downwards.
CTAATCATATTCCACAGGTGGGGCCATACTGTATGTGTCATTAGCATTGGATTGATAATGTGAATTGTGTTGTTGAAAAGTTACATTAAAGAGAAATTATGAAACATAAAGTTTAGGTTAAATGTCTACAGTATATATTAAATATCAAGAGATTCGGTTCAAAGCTTGTGCAGTGAAGCCACAGGGTTTGGGACATCAGCTGCCCTGGTAAATTATGTAACATAATTAGTTTTGTAAATTAGCAGGTAGGTGGTATAGTAGCATTTGACAAATATAAACTTGGCTGCTTAGCATTAGGTGCTCTAAATCATGTTCTCCTCATAGAATCAAACTTGTGCACCTATTGCCACAAATCGTTGTCACACCAACTGCATGGACCTTTTTCGGGGCCTTTGAATAGGAAACGATACAATGCCGGTAGGTATTTACCAACAGAGATCATCAATATGGCTCCTACGTCTGGAGTTATTATATTTTCTACACAATATTTACCTTTCGCTCCATTCTCACAAGATTTGTAAGTTACTCACAAAAATCTATCTTGAACTGTTCCAAGGTAAAGTATTAACAGTACAATCCCCAGCCTTACAAGCTCGTTTTGTGGTATGATGTGGTAGGTCTGACAGGTTTGGCCGTGTTTTAGGCTTGAAGATGAAGTCAACCAGGTATTCATTTGAAGTACTCAGATGGTACTGTGGAACAGACTTTGTTCTGTGGAGCAGTACTATCTGGCGGAGTCAGGTTAACACATAATGTGGGTCATCTACAATTTAAAATATATCTAAAATCAATTTGTTGTCAAAGGAAACTGGAGTTTGCAGTTTGCGTCATAAGAAACTTGAACTGGGAGTGTGTAACAGCGATAACATCAATAAGCGTCAAACAAAAATACATGCCACAACCCCCTTAAAGCACATTTTACGAAAAAGTTTAAAACCCTTTAAAACTGGCAGTCTGACTGTGGTATGGTGCCAGGATAGAGTAAGAAAGATTTATTGTACAACTGAGTACAACATCTTTGTGCATAAAACAAGAGACTTTTAAAGCATAAGAAAAAGACATATCAACATTCATTTAGGTCTTTTGCCAAAGAAACAGATGGAAAAATACAGTTAAATGCTTTGTATTAAAATAGACCATGTGAGTTTTTTTATGGCAGTATTGTAAAATTTAAGGAAATCTGGACAAAAATTAGAGAGTGACCTAATTAGAGACATACTTCTGCAGTGAGGATGAAAATTCCAGCTGGAAAGTTTAAGAATGCTCCAGAGGCATATACAATGTGAAATACAAGGTGACTCACAAAGAGCACCAATAAAACATGTGACAAAGTGCAAATTTGACCTCATTTAAGAGCACGGGATCAGAACGTATTAATAACTTGAACCTAGTAACCAAACTACTGTAGGTCTTGTATTAATCCTCTTAATTACTCATAATTGCTTTCTACATATTCATACTTTCACCAAGGTATTATGGCTTAAGTTCATTTTTATATATTTTATAAGTGTGTGAAAGTGTGTCAGACCAGTTAAAGTTGGTGCACTTTTTTTATTCCTCTTAAATCCTGCTGTGAGTGACATAATGGAAGATGTGTCAGTATATGTGAATGTGATGCCTGTATTATAAAATAAATTCCCTCTATGCTGTCTGCATACAAATTCAGCCAAACTGTGAGAGCCTGACATGGCGATTGCATAACAGCTCATAAATAATACATTTGTATTTTACATATGCAATTCACACAGGCGGCAAGCATATGGCAGAACCACTGACTTCCTTTAATGCTCCGCCAACAACCACAAGACCATCGAGATGAGTGTGCAGATACTGTATTCATGTCAGACAACAACGTAAGTGGAAAGTTTTCCTTCTCAATCACGACTCTTTTTGACTTCATCTCTCTTCACGAAACAGAAAACCCACTGTTTGGTCATGCCCCTCTTCTCCAACATTTAGTAAATTTGCAATGTTGTACAATTCTGGCTTATTTTTAAGCAAGAACATCTGGTAATAGGCAGTCGGATACGCTGTAAACGGTGACAAAATGCTGGTATAACGCTGGCTGTTTAGGGTTTTGGTAATTATAATATATATGCAACTTTTCTCTATACTTAAAGCAACACAGTAACTATTGAATTGTACACAACTTAATGTACATTGTATGCTGTCCTAAAAAGAAACACATGCTGGCACAGCGTAAAAAGAGACATAAAATAGTATTGTCGATTATTGTCATTCCATGGCAGGTTGGATTGTGTTTTTTATCATTGCATAGGACTTGTGTTAAGATGGCCTTTAATCATTTATTCTGTTCACTGACACGAGGTTCGCACAAACTTCAGGCGAGAGGACATGAATTAGAGAGAACACAGCTATATTCATGTTTCGCAGGGCACATGTGGTCTGATCAAAAAGGACATTAAAGGCAGCCTCTGCTTCCTTCAAGTGTTTCTTTTTTATTCACTTTGGTGCCTTTTTAAAAGCGAATAACGATGTCCTACTAAAGGGCCATGAAAGGAGTTTAAAACTTGCGGCCATTGCAGTATCGGAATGTAGAAGGACAGGGGAAAAGCTTCATTATTAAAAATAGCCCAAACTACAAAGTTGCAAAAAAATTGAGGTAGCTTCAAGTATAATTATAAAACTTTGTGTTGAAATTTGTCAAATTTTTTTCCCCGAATCCTCCTCCTCCGCCAGCCTTCCTGTCCTCCCGTTCACCTCACCGGCTTGTTTTTCCTGAGCTGTCCTCCTCGTTACCTAGCTAATCCCAGCCACTGTCAAGATTTAAATGCTGCTTTCAGCTTGTGCCATATTTTCAGCATTCAGCATTCGGCATCATTTCCCTGAGCCCAACAGACAAGGAGAGGAAGGGGAGGAGGAGCTGCAGAGGAGATAAAACGACCCACTCCATGGATTACACACACATAAATATGCATATACACATGCAGGAACACATTGTCTGAGCCCGTGTTTAATTAGCCGGCGGTTTATCAGGGTGATCAGGAGTTCAACACAGTAAAGTTTCCTGTAGATAACGCAGTGTTTGGGGATGCCAGGCCTAATGAATACTGAACAGCACAGAGTATAAAATAAAACCGAGGAAGAAGAACACACAAGACTGAAAGCAGGATAACAAGAGGGCACTCCGGTTTAATTGCTTACCTGCTCACTTCCTCCTCAGTTGCCTTTTGTCATCGATTACATGAATGAGAACATATTTTCAGATGGCTGCATCTAAAAAAACAGTTTCCTTTGTCAAGAGACAGTTCCTTCAATTTTACAATGACTAAGTTTTACACACAATCAGGAATAGATGTGTGTAGGGAAAGACTCTAGACAGTTGACAAGCAAATCTATTCTCCTCATTTTAACCTCTAATCTACAATGTTAGATCTATGCTATATATTTTCTCACCCCAGACTCACATTGGAAATGTACTTATTTGTTACATTATATTATAGCGGTCCTGATGGATTGTTCGTTTTTGTCCCATTCAAATCTATAGTCTGCCAGATTGAACTGTTCCACAGTACCATCTGGGAGGACTCGTTTGCAAAAGGGCAGGAACTTCAAATGAATACCTAATTGGTGATTGGATTTAGCAACGGCAGTGTTATCCAATCAGAGCAGCGGCATCTTGATTACGTTTTTAACAAGTAAACAGCCGCCCAGACCTGTTAGTGCTGCCATATCATTGGTCACAATGAGCTGGTTTGGTTAATGTTTGGACTGTAACGTGCTTGGAGCAGTTCAAGATGGATTTGCCTGAGTTTGGTAACTCCCGAATATTCCCATGTCAACAACTGTAAAAGAAATTAAAAAAAAAAACAAACAAACATATTTTTAGGTATAAAAATGACAAAACACTATGAAGCTTCACCAAAAACTTTCATAAATCACATTGGTCTAGTTTTAAGCCACTCTCAACTGTCATATGGTTTTGCTAGACTTACCTTAAGTCTTTTGCTGCACACATCAACGAAGAAGAAATAGTGTCACATCCACAGTGTTCTAGAGGGAAATATGTGTCGGACAAATGGGTTGTTTATTGTGTGAGAGTTCATTTTTAATGGAGTATCTATTATCTTAAATGTATTTTTAAATGTAAAAACATTGTATATTGTGCAGGGGATTATTAAGAAATATTACACTGTAATAATAATCACTTGGGCAAACTGGGCTAAACAAACTATAGTATTTCTTCAAATGTTGACCAGCTATTATGAATATCAGAGCTTCTCACCCTGGCAATTAAAACATGCTTTGATAAAAACATACAACAGTTTAAAGGGTTTTATGTCTTCTATTCAGTGAGTGGGCGTATGTTATCATCATTAGGCCATCAAGAGGTCGTACATGTGAAGGGTGAATGTGTTTTTGTAGAGCATAAATTGCAGGAAATGTGTATTTATCAGAACGACTTGTATTTATGGGCTCATTAGAAACATATTTGGAAATCTTTTCTCTCAGCCACTAGAATTTCCCCACCCACTGTCGCATTTCTGTCCAAAACAATGTTGTGAAGCTTCTCAATGACACATCATATCTCTGCCAACTTTTATTAAATGGAAATTAATTCAATAAGCAGTCATTTGTGGTAGAACAAGCATCCTGATTTGCCCCTGTCAGCGAGTGGGATCGTCCCCTCCCAGTTATAATATAATCACATCCAATTAGGGCAATGACAAAGCACTCTTCAGTCTTTCGACAGGAGAGGAAGTGTTGTCTTACTGCCAGCCCGTTCACTTGGATAAGTCACTTCTATCAACTCCATTCATCTTTCAAATATTTCCCCTTTACCTCCTCACCCACCAACCAAAAACTTTTCTTTTCAGTATCCCTTTGGCTGTCTGGATAAATCATCAGAGCACCCAGTATGAGAGGAAAACCTCAGACATATTGATTATCCTTCTGTTGGAGAGCAATCCTGGCTTTCTGAACAAGAGCTGAGCATAAATGTCTCCTTGAAGAGCAATGACATACTTATGTTTATAAAACTTATTTTTAGCAGTTATAGGGAATATAATGAAAGACACCAATCCTGGTCTTGTTTCAACTTAGCAAATGTCTAGAAATAAATGTGCTCTGTATGTGAAATTCTGACTTTTAAACTCAGTGCTGACAATACATTTAAACATATTTGTATAATGTTTTAATGTTTTAATGTCACTAAAGTTCAGCTTTCCATGCATTCGTATAGCTCCACTTGTAGTACAGGATTACACAGCACAGTTTAATCATTAGTTTTCTTATTTAGGCTTCACTGGCCACTGAGTATTTTAAATAGGGCCTGTAGCCTGTCCAGTGCACTGCCTGGACAATCGCTGACATTGGAGACACTCAACTATTCACACTCAGATTTAGTTTGCAATTTAGATTAGGTCTTGTGACCACTTCCCCACTTCCTTTTTATTCTTCTGGGCCCTTTAGAGACAAAACCATATAGAGACCCTTTAACAAGTGACCAAATCAGAAAGATACACCCCACTTGGACGGGAAAGGGCAACCAAACTTTCTATTCATCTATGAGCACATAAGTAAAAAAATACCAAGTCAATCAAATATTTTACTGCTGAACTCAAGTATGGTTAACTCAAGTATGTTTGTCGGCTGTGGAATAAGAAGGAGAAAAAAAGAACAACACAGTTCATGAGTTTTTGCCAAAACCATCTTCTTTATGCCATTTATAATATTATGGTAAAATATAATATAATATGTATATAAAAAAATAAAACCGAAGTTGAAAAATCTGCCTGCTGTCAATATCCCAAAATTTCAATTGACAATTAAAAATTATGTTTCAAATTAGGCTCAGTATGCACTGTAAATGTCTCGTTCTAAGATCAAAAATAGGATGCAGAAACTATGGTGGAGTTCACTCACTGAGACAAAAGCCGCAGGGATTTCTAACAAACGTTCAGTCCATCTTTCCAGGTCTATTTTTTATGAAGGTCGCTCTGGTCCCTCTTTTTATTTTTCAAAGTTTTATGACAATACAGAGGCCAAAGACAGACTTTTAAAGGATGAAAAAGTAGAAAAAACTATCTGTGAAAAATCAATCATGACAGTCTTTTAAGTTACTTGGAAATTTAGCCGCTGTTGCGTTGCTACATATGCATATGGTATATTTTAAAAATCAGGAAAAGACACAGAAACCATGACAATGAGATTTCAACCAAAGTAAAAGGATATTGACTTCAAAAACACTAGAATAATGTTTTCAGGAGCTTTGATGAGCAAAACGTGTCTTGAAAGCCTGAGATTCCTTTCATTCAAAGGCACCGTGCACAAAGAAACGAAGCGAGACGGCCAACATTCGCAGTGCTGTTCCAATACTGAGGGCAATAGACAAACACACACGAATATACAAAGTGTCTGACAGGACACACACATGGAGCATTCATGAGTGTATAATAAAACCAAACAGCTGGATGGAAATGTATTGACCACTCACACAGCCAGGCCTGTCAAGTGCTATTATTAATATACGCCATTGTTCCAGTGTCAGCATTATAATCACCCCGGCCTATAGGGGAGCTGTTCGTGAGACTTTAGTGACCCCATCTGGTCAGGGATTGGTGAGAGCTATGAACCAGAAGGCAAATAGACAGACCACCCACCAATAACAACAGCTCTCATTGGATGAGCTTCTACATGGCCCAATTGTGAGTCATATTTCTGAGTGAGCCTTTGTTCTAGACGGGTGTTTTGTTTCTGTAGAGTGCGGTAAAGGGGAAATGGTAAACTGCTGATGTGTGTGTGTGGAGAATAAAAAGCAGCAGGCCGCAGTGGGCTGTCAGCTCGGTTATACCACCCACTAAGACAGCTCTTAGTGGTCCGCTACAGCTTGAATGAGGCCTTCGTATGGATCTCATGTAAGATGCCTGCTTTTTAAAATGTTTTTACAGTAGTATAAGTGCATACAGAACAGAACAGAACTAAAATGTGCTAAAACGTAGAAATTCTATTGTGCAAATGAAAAAATAGGTTAAGTCACATAATACAGATTATTAGTTAGTTATTTGTAAATTTCACTTCTACAAAATTTTTCATTTTACTACAACAAAATTTCTAACAAAAAATAGTGTATTTGAGTTCAGTTTCCAAGGGGCAGTACCTATGGACGCCCAGAAAAAAACGGACTCAACTAGATACACATATCCAATTAGATAAATGGTTGACAGGATTAATACTGTGTGGAAATGGAATGTGAAGGGAAAACATTTGAGACACATTTTACAGACAGGAAAATATTTTGCAATATGAATCAGTATGGCTGTTTCAAAGTTAATTGTAATAATAGGACTTTATATTGACAAACTGTAGATGCTTCGACCGTGCTCTGCAATATTTTCTTATAAGGGTCAAAGAGGAAGAGACTTTAGCATTGCTACAAGAATTTTTATGGAAGATTTAGCCGCACTAACTTATAAAACAGGATGCTTAGAGAATGCATCTCCTGATGAGGGTTTTATAGTGTTGCACACTGGTCCAATAATGTTACATGCATGCTTGTGACCTCTGTGTATTAAGATGTTTAAGAGGTTAAGAGGTTTGGACTGTACAGTCCACACTTTGCTGCCACTGCAGCTCGGCTGTGAATCAGAAAAAAGGTTGTTTGAAGGTAGAAGAAGGATTAGAGCACTTCAAAGCAACGCTCACTTCTAAGCTGGCTGATGCAAAATCGGCTTTGTGTGAATGGACAGCCAGCACTCCCAAAATTCTATCTCAGAACCTGGACGATTCTGTATTTAAATGTGTGCACTTCATTACTTGAACAGTACTTGAAACGGACTGAGAACTGGAGGATGCATGCGTATGTGCCTGCACAAAAGCAACTTTAAGGAATAAAAAGTTTGTTTCACGTGGTATGCTTTTATGAAACCAAATTGGAATATTGGAAAGCGTCTACCTGGACCTGCCTGATGGAGTGGCCAGTGTAAGCTTTAAATCACCAGGGCAACCAGACCGCCACTGGGATGGATGTTCACGGCACACCCAGGATCAGAAAACCTCCAATCTGTCTTGAAGAGGAAACGTCCTGGCCAGGTCACACACTTACTTCCTAGGAATGCAAATCAGCATGAACACAAAGCGCACACACATAAAGCAAATGAGCCAGCGGCCGAAAGCGGAGCGCTGCGGCAGATTTATGTGAGCTGAGGTGCTGTGGTCAGGTGGATAGATTGGTCAGCGCGCAAATTGGGTGGCTTTTGTTGCCACAGTGGCCAAGATCAACCTTTTAATCATTCCAGTATGCAGGCTTGCACAGCTGATAAATGATACTAAGTAGAAAAACCCACCTAGAGGAGCTGTATTTTCCAACTCTTAGATGTCCGATGTAATGTTTCATATGCTTTTATGAAGAGAAAAAAGAAAAGTAATCCGCAAAGGTAATGTTTTTTTTCAATATTCTACTTTGCAAGAATTAATTTAGCAGGAAAAGGGATATGTTGGTTTATGTTCAATTGTTTTTATGATAAATTATGAATAGTATAACCTCTATATTTCCAGTACAGGAATAAGGCTATATGTAATAAAAATATGACAGAGAAAACTGCCAAGCCATCATTTTGTATATATACTATATTCAGCCATGTTTGTGAAAGTTGATATTACTTCACAGTTGGAAATATCAAATATGTGAGATTTGGGATAGGGTTGAGGGAATTCCCAACACACATGTACCCGGTCTCACAACTGCAATTGGACAATATACATCTATTTTAAATTTCTGCTGGTAAAAAAAGAAAAAGACTTTAAACATGCATTTAAGTTTTTCTTGGCCTAAATTCTCTCAATCCATTTCCTCATTTCCTTGGCTTTATGTAGAAAATAAAAATTCAACCCTAAACATGCTGTCATCCCGAAAAATCTTTTAGAGTAAGCTGAAAGTATCTAGCTGTTTGTTATTGAATGTGTTTCTGTAGAAAGCATGTTTTTTTGTCCTAATGGCAGCATGCTGTGTCCATTTCTCCACAACACTGCCAAATCTACTCCTCTGCTCCTGCTCCACACTCTGCATGTTCGGCCACAGTAACTGGAAACTTTTACATGCACTAAACTATTCCATCCAACTCAGAAAAGCTTGTGTAATTACACGCCAAAGCCACAACAACACAAACAATTCCCGGCTGCGGAAAACAGCTCTTTAGATCTTTCTCATCAGCCTTTGCTTCTGTAAAGCATTTAGCCCTTTTTATAGCGCATAATGGAAATATGTTTAGTTTTATGGTGCAGCATAATTATATTACAAAGGAGGACAGTTAGCAGCTTCTCAGCGAAACAAACCTGTCGTAGTCATAAAGTTTTTTTGTTTTTTCACTTGCATTGCAGCCACAGACAAGTAATGGAACCCATTCAGCAGCTTGTTACGCAGAGTCTGGATTAAATTCATAAACAAAGCAACAATGAACAATACAGTGCGTAGTGACTCTGTTGGAGAGTTCAAATCCACAATTAGATTTCTGGGACTCTGACTAAAGTTGGGAAAATCTGGTCCAAGTCCAAGCCCACTACTAAAGTCCAGTTTGTGTGAAGGAGGGCAAGGCGGGGTAATTATTGCACGTTTGAAATGAATCAAAATCCTTTTTGCAGCATTTATTTAAGGTCCCAGGTGCTCAAACAGTTGTAGTGTAGATTTGAAGAGTTTTAGTTTAGTTTTCCAGCAGTATGTCCAATACACGGTGAAGTTGTCAAACACTTATGACATTCACAGTTCCCAGCTCTGCTCACAGACCCACACCTCTATATGACAAGCTGGCCTGCCTAACTTAAATAACCCAGCCGGCATAATGCAGGAGTCACATGACCAAATACTTCCAGGTTAAGCACACTCAATAAAACAGTGAATAATGTTACATTAGTAAATAAATATATATGTTATTATATTCATAATATAAAATAATAGGGCTAGACAAAGAAAATAAAGTGCTTAAAATTGCGCTGGCACCACCATCAACAGAGGTTTTCCACAATTTTGATGGAGAATAGATCAGTTAAGGTCCCCCTTGTCCTCTACGTCTTATACTGAGATAAATTCAAGCAAAAGTGTATGTATGTATGCTTTTTTTTTACTGGGCTGAGATTATCTCCCCTTGTTGTTTATGTTGCACTGTTCATTTGTAATAATCTGAGGATAGAGTTTGAATAACTGTGTGAAGCAGTTCTATCAAACCAAACCTGTGCCTTGTGTGTGAACAGTGTGAGGCAGCTGGTCACTAAAAAGCAATCTGAGAGATCACTGGGCGTGTCGTCCTATTTCTCCTCATGTCGGGCTGCAGAATGAAGAAATCCACAGGATTAGTGAATGGTTCATATTCGCAGACACACTGGTGACAGACCCACGCCCAAAGACACGCAGTGATCTCATCACTGCACCAGAAAAAATAAAAACATTCTCATGTATTATCATTATCATCACCTGGAGTTATGTACACACAAATACATTTGTTTTTTTTATTTTTTTGCATTTTTTTGCACATCCAAAAATAACATGAATGCAGTCTTCCAACATTTTTTGTATAAAAAATTTTTGTATAAAATTTTTTTGTATAAAAATTTGTAAAAAAAAATTATTTTAATATATAATACTGAAATACTGCATTGGATATATACATAATATATCCAATATATAATATAATATATTACATAAAATATACAGTATTCCGGGGTTATAAGATTGATTGAACTGTGACAAAAAAAGCTCTATATTTTAGTTTATTGTTTGCAACATTTATTATATTATTGTTGTTACACACATATTTATATATATATATATATATATATATATATATATATATATATATATATATATATATATATATATATATATATATATATATATATATATATATAAAATTAAATAGTGGTAGAAAACATAAATGCATAAAAGAAACATTAATTAACTGAACAAAGTTTCTTATTTCTAGAGTTTATAATAGTATTGCAATCAGAGCAATCGTTTCTTCCTAAATAATAAAGAAGTGTGACCATGTTTTCGTCCAAGTTTTTTAGCCGAGTAAATTTTTCTAAGCTGATTTTGAGTGAGGTTAAACCTTTGATTTATGAAGACTGAAAAATGCAACCTAAAAGGGCTATGTACTTGGAGGCTGGTGCAGTATTTTAGTTTTAAAGAAATACAAGTTCTTCAGACAAATATAATGTTTAAACCTATATAAAAGTCTACAAGTGACAGATTTTTTTTTTTCAAAATAACAAAATAAAGAAATAAAACATATCAGTGTGGATGTGGCCCACAGGGAGCCAGTCTTTGACAAAGCAATACATCTCTGTCCATCAAATATTTTTGCACTATTGATTTTCTTCAGCCAATGAAAAAGAACATATTGAAGTGAGTGCCAAGCAGTAGAAGTCCTCGGGCCAAAATGAACTCATATGGCTCACTGGGAGCCTCACAGCAAAAGGCCCTGACTTTAAAGACTTTAGAAATGCTTTTTTTGTTTGACTTTTCTCAGCTACTGACAGTAACTCAGCAGACCTAGATTAATATGAATGTAATCAAAAAAATATAAATCCAAACGTTTAGCTTTTATGCATAAACCTTGAAGATTTTTATGTTTCTTGTCAAAAACCTTTAACAAAGTAGAGAACCACTTTAAGCACATTTTTGAGATGCCGCACGTGACGTTGATGACAACATAGCGGCAAGTAATTACAGCCAATGTGAGTTTAAACGCTTGCAGATGTCACTTTGTGTGACACTGATGCTTGGAGCAGCCCTGTGCTCTGTATGAGCCCAGCAGCAGGTAGGTTCCCTGAGTCAGCGTTCATTGATTAGGTGTGACTACTTGGGTCATGGGCCAAATTGAGGTCACTAGAGGGTCAAGCGTGTTGTCCAATAAAGCAGCAGGACCTCTAGACGGGATCCGGACTGTCTCCAGGCAACAGCCCCCCCCCCATCCTCCTCCAGAACCATGAAAGCAGCGGCCCAGTGGTGATTGAGACTGCAGGGTTCTATTCTCTTTCCATCAGTGTCCATTCATCTGCTCCTATAACTTGGCCCAGATGAGTTAACGTGAACAAAAGAAGCAGGGGGTCCTTAAAGCACTCGCTGTTGTTAGCCGCCAATTAAACACAATGTTCAGTTTGTACTGCTTTTGATGAAAACTATTTTCCTCTGTAGTGGGTTTGAGCAAAAAACACACCACATACTTTTACTCCATAACAATGCCGTGTAATATAATACTCTATAAGCGTATTCAGGTCTCTGTCTACTGTACCTCAACAGCAGAAATACATTTTACTTACAAAGAAAATAAATAACTTGGAAAGATTTCCCACTATTGTGTCACACTAATCAGATTTTCAGTATGTTTTTTTTTAACATACTATTCACATTATTTTTTACTCGTTTGATCTGGTCTTGGACTATTGCCCATGTACCAAAGAATGAAATCAAAGGCACCAATGCTATTATTTTGTATTTAAATACATTGTGATTATGTAATTTTACTGGAAGCTCCATGATTACTATAAATGAACATGTTTCAAAATGAATATTAAATAAAAAAAAAAAAAACAGGATAAAAGAATACAAAACAGAACAGTTGTCTTTGTTTATTGATTTAATTTTAAAAAAATTTTTGCAGTATTTAAGAGAAAGTGCTCATCACACAAAGGTGTAAGAGGTTGTGTTGCTCTAGTATGACTTTTGCTGTCTTCAATAAAATCAGCTCAGTATGTTGTGACTGGTTATAATAGTAACATCTTTCTGCTAAATCCTACACTTTTTTTTACTTATTTTTGGCAAAAAATCACTTATTAGAAACAGGACTACTGACATAAACAATCCTGATCTGCCTAAATCAGATTCTTAATTAGATCTGAGGCCAGTTTGAGCATAGCTATGTGTCTGCTGAGTTTTTTAAAGGAAATGCCACTGAATCCAATACGACCTTATCAAGTCATAGGCAACTACAGTTACCATCAGGGATTCACTGAAAAAATCCAGTGCAGTCTCATTACAATATCCAACTAATGTGCTTTCAGGCTGTAATAATAATTCATTCTATTAGAATAACACAGGAGTGGGTATCTAATAATGTCAAGTGAATTACAAAGTGATTTCAAATGAAGAGGAGTCAGCAATACTAGGATTACATGCTTAGTTGAATTCAATAAGCCGGTGTATAGTGTAATAGGAAACCACAGAAAAATCCATACTTACCACATCATCTGATAAAAATGTCTGCTCGCTGCTCGGCAGGACTCTGTTAAATCTATTAAAACACTTTGTTCTCCTGCTAATTCTGAAATAATGTGGTGATTACACAGGAGTAAGAGTAGACAACAGTGGCAAATCAGCAATTAAAATGTTATTAAAAACACCATGAAGTCTATCCATTAACACTGTTTGTCTGATAAGATGAGAATTTGATAAATTTCATAATCAGTTAAAGAGTTTACAGAAATATTTTTTGATTTTATTATTATTACATGCATAGTGCTATTATAAAATAATAAATCATTTATTTTAAAATTGTTTTCAATTATTATTATAAAAAATTATCCATTGCATATATTAATTTTTTAGTTAATAAAGTTAATAAATAGAAGATGAGAAGAAGAAGAATGAATGCACATTCATATCAAGAATGAAGGCAGATTTCATATCAAGAATGAATGCACATTTCATATTCATATCATATATTGTTTTAAAGCAATTTAATTAATTTATCAATTTTTGCTTAACAAAAATATGCATTTATTTGTTTATTTTGTAAAAGTTCCATTTCCATATCAATTTTCAGGATTAGTTACATTCCCAAACCAGTTCGTCTCTATATGTGCTACAGTATACTTTGTAGTTATTTGGACATTATTTTATAGAATTTGTACTTTTAAAAAAACATGAGCAACTGATTGTTATTTTTGGTGTCTTTCTAGTACAGTTACATGTTTTCAAAGCTACCTGTGTTTTAACACTCTGGCAGTATGTCAAATGTAACCTCCCTGTTTAACACTCACCATCTTTGAGGACACCTTTGGGACCCCTGAGGAGACCATGTTCAAAGCCCCTCCTCTGGATCATGCATCCTGTGGGTCATGACACTAATGACTGTGATGCGTGTCAAGTGCAGCCTATGGAGCCACACTCTTACTAAACACCTCTGACTAACACTCCTAAGTGTCCATTCCAACATGTGGCTGAATCTACATAAAGACTGTCATTCGCAGTGTGCATTCCAAATGTTTGCTCTCCATGTGTGTCTGATAATGATGATGATTTCCCAGAATGCTCAGAAAAGGTGTGACTGGGCATGTGTGTGTGAGTGTCAGTAATTGGGCCAGCTCGGCTCATCCTGGTAGCCCCCGGAGAATGAAGAACTCAACGTGTTTTCTCCTCGCTGCTTTCATTCAATTGGTCACACTCCCCCTCCAAGTCCCTGCACCTGCGTGTGTCAGAAGTACAGTTATGATTTCATCCTGACGGGTGTATCCTTACGCCTGGTGTGTGTGTGTGTGTGTGTGTGTGTGTGTAGCTCATAATGAAGCCATATGGCCTGTCTGTTAGTATGCACACTGCCAGCACTGGGAGATGTGACTCTGGCAAACAGATTTGCCATCAGACGTGAGCCCCATACTGTCTTCCTCACTTATCTTTATACTTCCTTATCCTCTCTGGACCTTTTTTTTCAATGTCCATCTGCTTTGTCATCACATCTTAATAACATTCCCCCAGATGTGGCCTTGTGAGGATACGTTCACACAAAAGGGCAAAGGCGTATTTGTAGTAACTGAATTAAATTTGGATGTAAGTCCAGGTCTACCTGTTTACACTGACACAGTGGCTGTTTACACTGACTGAATTGGTCTTTGGGGATTCTAGTTAGATTTTCAGGAGGCAGTACCTACAGATGCAGAATAAAGTACCACCAGACACAACTGGATAGACAACAAAACAATCAGAGAAATGAAACATGTGACTAAAGCAACAACTAGAAAAATATAAACAAAATACATTAAAAACATGGCCACATTTTAGATAAACTGTTTGGCACAACAGAAAATGGTTGTGAAGGGAGGGGATTCAAGACGCATTATATATACTAGAGTTTGCATAGGGGTGGCCAGGCTCAAAAAACAAGATTTATTCCTCAATTTCCGGTAATGTGAACATAACCACGGTCACTTCTCGCTCTTGTGTTCTTCCTCTCCTTCACATTGGTCCCTCTTGTTTTTCTTACCCTCACTCGCTCGCTCAATAAGATTAAGTGGTGTGAAGCGATCCGTTTCCACATTTTGCTGTGAAGCCTGTGGCCTGACCTAAATTTATATGTTCGAAAGGAAATCTACATGACAGCGCACGGAGCAGCAGAGAGACGGGAGGATGAGGAGTGGGCTTCCTCTCCATCTGTACTCACCAATGATGCAAAAGCTAAAATACAAAGTAAGCATGTATAAGTAACACACTAAAGAGTATAGTAATGGTTTCGATAGATTATATCTATGTAACTATTGTATCTTGTTTCAGATGTTGTTTAATCATCAAAATATATAACTGTAAAGCTAAATCTGACACATAAGGTTGTGATGTTTTTTTTTATTTCTTCTGAAATTACATCAAACAGTACAATTTGTCATTGAACTGAGCTATTAATACTTTTACACGCACAAAAAGACTAAATGGTTTTGCATTTAAGGGTTAGCCTACATTAATAACATTGAAATGAGTTAGAGATGCTAATATACCTCAACATTGAATGTGTACGTTTGTATCTTGTTCAAGAAGCATCTTGAAGCCCTTTTACAAACATCTCATTATTTCATCAGATGACTTTGTTACTCCATCTTGTTCTATTTACTGTTCTTATTATCTATCACTTTTATATCACTTTATCACTTTTTTATATTTCAAATATATTCCTGTGCTTTTTTTATTACTTTTATGCTCCATTTTACATTGTTTTATCTTATGTTATGTAGCTTATATTTATTTTAATTAAACTGTTAAAGTTACTTGCTGTATTTGCACAATTATTTGCACAATAGCAGACAGGCTCGTGCGAAATACTGAAGAACGGCACGGTAGCACTTTTTCCAGAAAAAAATATTGTACTTTTTTTGTGTCTGCTTTTGAATAAATGTAAATGAATTTATGTTATGTGATTCAGCTCATTGTGGCACTGTAGCCTGAGACATATTTTAGCCTATATTGTAACCTGATCTTATTTCACTCACACTTTATTTGGTATTTAAACAAAAAAAATTATTTAAAATACTGACGAAACAATTTCGTCTGAGACTAAATTAGCGTTGGGTCTGCATGAATATATTAGTTACAGAGGCATAATTATTCCTGTTATATTGTGATTATCAATACTAGGACTTAGCCCAGGACCTAAGCTTGCTTCCAAAACCCATTTCCTCCAACTTTTCATGTGTCTTTTACGAAAGGCCTTTTAACCCTTATCATCAACAATAATTGTTTGTACAAAATACAAAAAGAAGATGATATATTTCTTTTTTATTATTATAATTTTCTTTTTATTGTGGTGATGGGGTAATCGTTCGAAACTACTGAAAGTTAAAATTTGTAATTACAGAACCTGGCATTTAATTCAAGCAATTAAAGCACCAGAAACAAAATACCTGTATGTGATTAGTGTTACTTTAGTTTGAATCACAGTAGTGTGAGGTGTGGCTGGGCAAAAACAGAGAATAATTCAGTAACTGTGTCCAGGAACTGTCTGTGTGCTCAGTAAATGTGTTCACGTCGGTCTCTCCCTCCTTCTCTATTTTGGTCTGCCATGTGTCGTCCACTGGGAGCAGCTCAGGGGCTTGTCTGCTTCAACGTGCACGCCACCACACACCCATAACCCACCCCTCTAAGTGTGTGTGTGTGTGTGTGTACTAATAACTGCACACAATGGCACGGGACAGTGTGGGCAGGAGTCTGTGTGCTGGCTATTTGTCACCAATGGCGGCCTGTGCATGTGTGTGGTGGTGGCACAGCGAGGCCTGCGAGTGTTCACCAGTGTTCCTCCAAAGTGGGATGGCTGCAGCTTGCGTGATCAGGACAAAGCAAGAAAGCATGACAGAAAATCCCCCAATACCCATGCTTTAAAAAATGCAGGAGGTAGACGCACGCAGAAGCAAGTAAAGTAAATGTATAAATTATGGGCTTAAAAAGTGTGCTGCAAAAGGAGGCAGAGATCCCCCACATGAGGCAACAAACTTTATTGCATGTGAGCCGAGCGAGTGAGTGTTCCTCGCTGCGGCGTGCAAAGCAATGAGCCAGCAGCTTTTGAACAAATGCACCACAGGGAGCTTTCAGGACGAGGACTTGGCAGAGTGTCAGGGTACTACAGGTTTACCACAAAATACGCTGGCGAAATTAGTTTTTGAAATGATAAATGAGATGCTGGAGTTAAAGGCCGGAAATACACTGTCTTAACTTCATCTGCAATAGGCCAAAGCAAAGTTATTGTGTTTATTATATTCTTTTTTATGTAATGGTGTTGGTAAACTCATGGTTGGTTTGTAGAATAAAATTATCCCCAAATGACTTCATTTATGCAAATAGAAAATGTAATATAAATTACAAATACCAAAATAAAGTTGACTTCATAGGCTGCACCATTAGTGAAAAAATTCCAAGGCCTCATTCGGATTAGTTTACTGTAAGCACTGGAAAAGCAAAAGGCAAACACACACCTACTCTTTGTTTAGTCTTTAATCATTTTCATAATTATATTGAATTTAAAGACCATGAACTAACAAACCTACCACACACTAATAACTGTAAATTTCAAAGAATATCATTTCCATCAAGAAAGGTGTACAAAAAACATTTGAATATACGTCCTTATATATATTGACATCTATTTTTAAATTGTGTTTACTCGGGCTTGTAACTAATGTTAATAACAAAGAAGGTATAATGTTACATATATAAGTTACATTTGATAATTAAGTAAAAACTTTAATGTGATGGAAAATGATTAAAATTATATTTCTTAAGATAAAACATAAATATTTTAACTTAAAAAAAAAATCATATTTTTTTATTATATAACTATTTATATATAAATATAAATTTGGTTGTATGGTTTGGCAAAAAAATGTACTGTATGTTTAGAGTTTCACTTTTATCTGAATTATTATGTCTATAAACGGTTGGGTCACATATCTAAAAGAGATATAGAGCATGCAGACCATAAATAAAACCCTACAGTTTAAATAAAATGAATGTCACAATGAATAATAACAGTAAAAACTGCGTGAGTAAAAGAGCATTAATTTTAGTTTTCAAGAATGTTTAGATTGTGTGCATTTTTCTGAAGTCATCCCTTAAAAACCCATGAGAATAGTTTCATGTCAGCCCTCTAAATGAAAGAGCTGTTTCCCTTTGAGGCTCTCACAGTCTGTGTTTGCACATGCGCATCAGGCCGTCTTCCTGGAGTCCTGCTTAAACTGTGCATCAAAGCGTGACTAACAAGTCAGCACACGAGTCAGTCCTCGGCCGCCATCGCGACGCAGCGTCATCACGGGGAGTTAGACAGGACCTATCATCGCTCAGCAGCTTCTGAGAATCTGCACCGCACACACTCTGCACAGTAACATAGTGAACGCACCACCACTGCATGTATATCACAATGTGTTTACAGCAGGGTTCATGCTGGAACAATACAGAACAGCTCAAAGTGGAAACAGTGTAGAAAAGTATAATGTATAAACTCTACAGGCACAACATAAGAATATTAGTAATAATATCAAATTTAATCAAAATAAAGGCATACAGAGAATCGTTAAGCTTCCTCAAACTTTTATACTTTGACACAAGACAGTGCAAACATGCCATAATAATCCATTTTGTTTATTTTTCTCATGCACACGTTCATGATTTCATCCCCTTTTCCATAGATTGAACATATGCTCTACCTCTCCTCGCACCTATTTGTTGGTGCAAGTTGCAAAAATATTTGTTTGATACGTACAGCTGTGAATTATTCAGACATTATTTAATAATGCAGAGAAGCGAAGGGGGAGACTCAAAACCGTGGCAGTCAAAAGTGCTCAGTGCTGGCTGCCTGCGAGCTCCCACCACAGATCTGCACACGCCATATGTACTGGCCTTTGTTTCTTACTTGCAGCCGTTTGGAGACATTCTGAACATTCATATAGTCTCTTACATAGCTCCCATTATGGAGCAAACAGAGAGGATGCTAAGTTGCTCATACGCTTTTTTTCTTTAATCTGGACATCCTCTAAAGTAGCACATAAGTTAGTGAACACACTGTTTGTATGAGTCAATCAATGAATCATACAGATAACAGATGGACTATTCTTTTAAAACAGCTGCACTTGTCACTGACGCACTGAAGCCCTAAAAAAGTATGGCCAGGGTGACATAACAACCACTCAAACACTTGTACACACACACTCCCCTCACACACTGCGAGTTTAGTGATGTGTTCAGATGAGTCACTGCTTCTTAAAGCTGCAGTGGGTGGCTACGGCTAGCAGCTTTACATTGACAACACACAGCACACAGTCAATCTGCACAGTAACACAGAGTGACAGAATAAGACAGAGGCAAAAGCAGGGCGAGATTGAGCGAGAGTGTATTTGAGAGTGTGTCGTGCCGAGCTGCGGGGCTAAGAATCATCTCACATCCGTCATGGGGGCTGGTTGCGGGGTCAAACGCAGTACTGTGGCAAATGGGTCTGTTATCGCGCAGCTTTACATTCGCCGCGCTTGCCTTTCCACAGCACTGGAAGACAACCAAAAATAGAGATGCCCAATTAAAAGTGTTCCCAAAGCTTTGATGGAATTAGCAGTGAAAGGGAGGCTTGCATAACCTAACCATCCCAGAAAACGACTAAATGTGCAGACACCATATGCAACGCTTGTCCTATTTACTTGAATTGAGTCCTGGGTCAATTTTCTGGTGCTGTGAGAAAAATAAAATTACGTAAACAACAATAGAGAAAGAGAAGAACTTCCTTCTTCTTTCTCATATTCAGTTCTGACAAATCTAGACTTCCATACTGTTCTGTGAAGTTGCGAGCAGGGTGCAATTATCCATCATTGTAGATATATGTTGTTGAATTTCCTTCACTTGAGCAGCAGAAGCTTGCCCCGGGCCACAGAGGCTCACTGCAGAAGGAAGAGGCTGACCGCAGATTCATCAGAACGCTTTATATAAATGCTCTGTTTCTCAAGCCTGTCAAACACCGACACTCAGCACAGTCGTTTCATGTGGTGCATATTTAAAGTAGTTTACATTTATGGAGATAAAACATGAGCACTTACAAAAACATTATGTACACAGACACAGAAGTAAAATGTGTTGATTGTGGTGTGGAACAGTTACTGCTGGCAATGTGTCAAAAAGTTGAAACTCAGTTTTAAAAGACGAGAGGTGTGAGTGTAAATGTTTTAAAAGTGTTAAAAGCCAAAAATCTCATACATACTCCTATACCACCCTCTCATCTTGTTCAACTCTTTATTTCCATGATGCATATTCCAGCCTTCAGCCTACTACCTCCCAGTCCAACATGTGTCCAGTGTCTGACCTCTTTTTAATAATGAAGAGGCACCACTTAGGACTTTCAGCTTTAATTTTATTTTATTTTTTTCAAACTTTCCAAAATGTTTTCACATATTATCTCAGTCACAATTTTTAAATGAGCACTTTAAGAAGTCATTGGAACAATGGAAACAAGTCAAATTGTCCCAATCTTGCTGTTTTTCCTTTCGGGATATTTAATGTATATCTTATCTCATCTTATGTTATCCTATTGACGACAATCTTTTTTTCTTTTTATAATAATAGCAATTGCATTTTGTCAGCTCTTTTCAGTAGACAGTGGGTTGACCATTTTCCATCATGTCTTCTCATTGCCAATAGCAGCTATAGCCAGAAATCCAAATTTTAAAATAAATTAATATAATTTACATGTTCAGTAGTAAATTAATCATAATTTGTGCATTATCCACTGTATGTTGTAATAATTGTAGTGGAAAGAATACAAAAAAAGTGACTTCAAATGGAAGTGAATGGAAGGAGTTCCAATGGTTCGAAATGAGTTAAGTTTGTGGAGCAGACAAAGCGAGAAGGAGAGAAAAGCTTCCTGTCACTAAATACGGGTTGGGCTGGGGGAATGGTGGGAGGTGGAGCAATCTGTGGGGCGGGGGGACGTAGAGCACCGCCGAGCGTGCCTAATCAGACAGGACAGTTCCTGCTTATTATAGAACCAAGTGCGGATAATAAAATCTGAATCAAACTGCCAGCCCGAGAGCCACAAGAACCTGCTCCTCTTCAATTTTTTAACTTATGGAAGCGCTTGACACTGAGGTGGATCCAATAACACCAGTTTGCGTGCAAATACTTACTTAGCCAGGTCGCCACTGTCCAAATCTGCCCAGACGACACGCAGGTGAGCACTGTTCCAATTTGAGTTTATTGTACTGGAGGATGGACCACTCCAAATTAATCAGTCTGACGGCCCACAAACAGACCCCTGGAATAGACACACTTTTGTACTTTCCATGACTTTTTATGAGACTGGGAAGCAGAGTGACAATTTTCATGCAAGGGCTGCTGGGAAGTGGCAATGGTCACGCGATCACCAAATCATCATTCAGAGCAGGCCAACCATACACACACTAGCTTAGCTTCTGCAAACTCTCCTGCATGTTTTTGTAATACATGTTTAACTCTGATACAGATTCTGCCTACAGTTTTTTTAGTCACACTGTTTTATCAAGTTTTCTGGAAAAAGAGTGTATTAAGCTCCTCTTGTCTTAAAGCTCAACTAGCCGAATTGCTTTTTGCTCACCTCTGAAAACAGCCAAAGGAAGTTTCTTTGATTAAATAAAAGTTCAAATGTAAAATTTATTACACTACAGAATATCAATATTACACCAACCGGAAGTTTAGCACTTACTGTAAACTTTTAGTTTTGTCTGCCATCAATTGAATTGAATATTTATCTCCGTTTCTTGTTGCCTCCTTTTTCTTATTTATGTTTTGCCAAGTTAGAAGACGGGGCTGCATGTGGCAGAGTGGTTAGCACTCCTGCCTCACAGCAAGAAGGTCGTGAGTTCAAAACCCGGCAGACTCAAATATTCTCAGCTGTCTCCAGTCTTTCTGTGAGGAGTCTGCATGTCCTCCACGTGTTACTGTGGGTTCTCTCCGGGTACTCCGGCTTCCTCCCACTGTCCAAAGACATGCATGTACAGGTTAATTGGCAACTCTAAAGTGTCCCTAGTGAATGAAAGTGAGAGTGAATGGTTGTCTGTCTCTATATGTCAGCCCTGCGACTAACTGGCCACTGTCCAGGGTGTACCCTGCCTCAGGCCCAAAGCTGCTGGGATAGGCTCCAGTCACCTGTGACCCCTAATGGGACAAAGTGGTAGAAAATGAATGAATGAATGAGTTAAAACATATTTAGTGCTGAATATACACTTTTTTGTTTTATCTGGTGCCATTAAACCTTGTGGACCAATGGGAGCTCTCTTTCCTGCAGTGATTGGCCAAAGCCATGAAAATTGTTATCTATTAAAATCCTCTATAATAAACAGCGGATGACTTATTTTTATTTATGTTTTTCACAAATTATTGTTTTACAACCTACTATTTGGGGGTTAGACTATTTCTAGAAGAAAAAAAAAGGTAAAATCATGTACAGTCTGTTTAAGTAAAGCAGTGTGGTACTTTTTAGTGAGCAGCTGAACAGGAAACCTGGCATCCTCTATGGTATTCCAACACCTTGTATTTGACCGCCAACATGTGCATACCTGACAGTAGACGCGCCATCTGTGCATAGTGCCCCATCTGTAGTGCTTAGTCAGCCCCAAACCATATGTCTGGTCAGTGGCCTCCTCTCTTTATACTTGTCTGTTTTCACTAACCACAATGTGTCCATACACCCTCCTTATGCAATGCAGATGTAAACACTGTGTGTTCAAATTTTCACTCCATATTGAGAAGCTACAGACTGAAATGTGTCCATCAAGCATAAAGGAAAAGCATTATTCTATGATTTTTATAAAAGCTACTAGTGCAATAATAATCTTTATTTATATATCTCTTTATCGATTTAAATTTACTCTACTGCTCTAAATAAACAGTTTTTTTAATGTATGAGTTATTGACAAATTAAAGGCATATCTCGTGTTGCCTTTGAAAGGAAATGCCAAAGTTCTTGAAATTGGTTTTGAGAAATACCAGTAATAATAGACAGTTACATGGAAGTAATAATGTCAAACATGATGTACAAACACAATGGGATATATGAACAAAACCTCACTTATAGGTCCCCAGTCCTCTGCTGTAATGTAGCAATGTGTGATGGCATCTGGAGGGACCAAACATGACAGGATAATGATGAGGCTGACAAGTACGAGCAATACAAGGAACAGAAATGGGTGGGAAAAAATGAAGTGCATTGTCTTGGGGGTCTGTGTGTGTATGTGCTCACAGTTTGAGAGGAGGCTGTTAATTACAGCGACAGAGTCTGTGAGAAGGCCTGTCATGTCATCCCCCAGGTGGCACGGACAATAAAGCAGCTTTTTATGAAGGCAATACCAGATACAAAGGATTCATCCCTATATGAAGCACTAGTGTATGAGAAACATACAGGTGCAGCATGTCCATGAAGGTTCTCAGCCATCTTGAAAAGAAGGTTGAAGCAAAGTTAATGCAGCATCTAACATGAAAATTTATTAATTGTCAGTCTTACTAAATATAACTTCATTTATCAATAATATATTTGTATGCCTAACCTCAAGGCCTCACCATGTCTCTGTGTAACTGTGTTAGTTCTAATATATTTGAACACCTGAATATCTTCAAGGCATTTGGACTAGGTTTTCAAAGTGAAGACAAGTTTTCTCTTCTCCAAGAGACTTAGTCAATTCTGAAGATGTCACTTCAGATCACGTCTTTGTGAAAAGTCTCTTGGAGAAGAAACAAATCGTTCTTATATTGAAAACCTAGTCCAGATGTCTTGACTTTAACCTTTTCTTCTAGATGTCCTGGATGACTGAGAACCTTCACAGACATCTGAATATCTAACAGCTGAATGGTGATGTTTATTTTTATTTTGTTGACTTATTTATTTTATTGGAACAGGGGAGAGCAAGCCAACTTTTTGGTTATAGTGGATATGCGTTGTAATGTATATTATGCTGTAATGTTAATTGTTGTGCATTTAATTTACTTTTACTAGATTTGTCCCTGACTGTCCTGGACACATCTGTTGCACGGCCTGTCCGTCCTGGGAGTGGGTCCCTCCTTCTGTGGTTCTCCCTGAAGTTTCTCTTTTTTCCCGGCTGGGTTTTTTGAGTTTTCTCTTATCCTGATGGAGGCTCTAAGGACAGGCGATGTTGTCTACTTCAACCTGTCTGTCTATTTGCTGTCTTTTGTTTTTTGTTCAGCTCTTTGCGGCAACAGTTATTGTGATACTGGGTATGTAAAAAAAACTGAATTGATTATGGATTATTTCTGCTATTTAGTCTGTTTACATCTTGTATTTTTCACAGCACCATGTTATTTTGATCTCATTATATAGAAAGTTGACTCTAAATACTTAGAGACTTGGCTTGACAAAATTTGGATGCTAAGTTGAAATAATTCCATAAAGAAATTTTGAGATGAAAACAGAAGTAATTTTATACAAGCTTAAAAAGTCCTGACATCTTCACTATGTTTATTGACAGATGTAAGTAACTGATGAATAAATCATATTTTCCAAAGGTTTAACAAATAAAGCAACTGGAAATGTAAGGCAAGGTGATAAAAACAGATGACTCAACGAGTAAAGCAGACATAGCTGTGAGCCTTGTTCACTTGCCTTTACTAGCCTTTACTCAGTGTCTCACAAGGCCGCAGATCCTTATCGCTAAACCACGTCCTGCTCCCTAATCTCCGCAGATGTGATAACCGAATTATCCGTCTCCTCTGATCTTTTCATCAGATAGAAAAACGACACTTCCTCCTCTGCGGGGCACAATTCATCTGCAGTCAACTGCCACCATTTCCCAGTCTCACATCTGCACCCGAGCCCTGATCATATCTGCAACAGTTCAATGGGAAACAGCAGAGATCACACAGAGTCAATTGGCTGTCATGACACATTGGTTAAGAGCCAGGCGTGAAGAGCAGTGCTTGTACTGTTTGTCATGGCTCATAAGAGGCTCACATTTGAAACGGAAAACAGTGGTAAATAATCACAGAAGATCTAAACAGCTGCCTGACAGGCCTAATGATTCACATTTAATTAAAGATTACACAAACGGGATCTGAACTTGAACAAAGTAAATAAACATGAAATTTCTAAAGATGAGAACTGAAGTTGCTTTTACTCTGTGTTTTAGGTACTGCCACTGATGAACATAAGGATCTAACCTAAGACATAGACCTATAAATGAAAAATCAGACTACAATTCTAATTGCAAATCTTTCCACTGTCTGGACCAAAGAATATTACAGTCATAGTCATATTCATACAAAGCACACACAGTTTGAAGCTAACTTCAAACTAGACGTTTTTTTCCATATGACAAAGTACAGACAGACACTACAATTTCTTTTAAAAAGTATTCTACACAGAGCTTGATTAAACAACAGCTCTATGTTCACTAAGGATTGAATACTGTCATATAGCACTACATATGTACAAAGATATACTGTAGGCCTACACTCATGTAATACTTAAAGCTACCTGAAAACTCCCTCGCATTCCCTACCACCACCCCCCACAACAGATCAGAACAGTACTCCTAGTACAAGATGTTATTAGGTGTGGGAAAAAAATCAGACCATAATTCACAGATGCAGAAAATTTACAACAAGTAATGTAAAATACTGCCTTTATTTGAAAACCCAAAAAAACACACAACAAAACTTTTTTACTGAATAAAGCGATTTAGGGCTGACTTTGAAACTTCCTCCTCTTGTTATGCATCTTACTTTGGCCCTCTACCGCTCCCTTCACTTTGATCACATCCCCAAAGGGAACAAAGCAGCACAAAGCTAGTAAATAATCCTGCCTCCTTATTTGACCTCCTTTGCTTGAAGTGTCTCACCTTCACTGCAGTTCGCAGAAGAAGTGGACACTAATAAAAGTCTGTAAAAGTTACTAAAACTATCATGCTTTGATGATGTTTAATGTCATCCCTAAATGGAAATGTTGAATTAACAGTTTTTGCAGTTTTTATGAAAATTCATCGCTCTCTTTTCATCACTTTCAGATTTATCAGCAGCTAATTAGTTTTCTTGCTTTGGGTAAACAAGCTCTTCAAACAACTTTTTTTTGGATCAAAAGTTTTTTTATGCTTTAGGTTCCATTCGTTAGATCAGCCTTTCTTCTGCTAATGCTTTAAAGGTTAGTCAGTTAGTTAAAAGTTAAACTATTTTAGACACTGAGAGCTATTATGAGATAGTTCCATCACTGTGTTCTTGAGCTGTTCACTGACCTCCAGCATCATTCAGTGTTGCACCAGAATGTGGCTAGTTTTGTAAACAGCTAGTGCTAAAATAGTACTTTCTATAATAACCAACAGAAAAATTTGGTACTACAATTTTACAATTTTACAAGTCTACAATCTTCGTTTTTTAATTTCACCTTGTTGAAGTAAAATAAAATATTGGGGGATTATTGATGACATGGCACATTTTTAAGCACACATGCACACAATTACACAACAATGTGTAACTAGAGCGCTTCACATAATGAGGTCTTCCAGTATAAATACTGTACATGAACTTCTGCTCCATAAAGAATGATAACAATGTGTTCTTAGGCGAGCAGATGGTTGCAATTCTGCCAGCGTTAACTACTGCCAAGTAATTATGTGTGATGAAAAGTCGTTCCTCATTTAAAAGCCATCATTAGGGCTTTAATTAAAATGGTAGCCAGGTCAGGTGACAGCGTCTGCCACACTCTTTGTACTGTTGAAGCTGTCAGAGAGGAGTCACTTCTCTGTCACTGTCTTTCTCCCACAGCCAAACGCTTCATATGTCGGCCACATGAACCTCTTTTCCCTTCCCTCTGTGTGTTAATAACTTGGTGTACACAAAGCTAAACAGCACACACAGATGGTAGTGTCTTAGGAACTGGGGCAGCAGTGTCGTCTTGTGTGGTCGAGTGTCTAGACTCATGCCCGATGGCAATTAAAGGGGAAAGGGCAAAGATGATAGCTGTGAATTACTAAAGCAGGCTTTCACTCTTGTTTAGATGCACTTCTTTGGACGTGTGCAAAACTCCAAGTGCTCAGTCATTAGGATGGTATGTGTTTTGATTCTGCACAGACATAAAAATGACATACAATGTATCAAACTGAAAATGGAAAGGCCTATTGCATTGTTCTTGGTATTTGACCTGAGTAAGTGAAAGCAGCAAAAGGTAATACAATCTGTACAAAGGACAAGTGGGTGGTGTGTGCTCTGTGTGCATGGCCTAGTTAAAGGATGCATGGATTAATAAAACATGGCTGGGAGTAGATGTTGTACCCCAGATCTGATTGGAGAGGCTCGGAAAGACAAAGTTGCCCTAGTCATTTTGGATGTTTTGGCTCGGGGCGTAAAGTGTACTGTAGAGGTCTCTAAACTGTGTCCAGACAATGTAAAAATATTAGACCAACTATAAGGTTATGTCTTTTATCTTTGCTAGCTCAGTCTGAAAGATTTGTTGTCTAAGCAAGTTATTAATATTGTTTTCTCCTAAAATGCCACTTAACCTTTGTAACACAGAAAATAAATATGCAGGCTTTAGTGGCTTAGAGAGAAGGTAATAAATGACACAGGTTCAATCCAGCCTGGTCTATTTACATCATTTCTGTCTCCTCTATTATGAAGATTAAAAGACCAAAAGTAAAATATAAAACACTTTTTTCAAATGTTTTGTAAATACATTTCATTTTGGTGCTTTTTAAAATATTCACATTATCTTATAAATGTTAGGAATAAAACAACTTAGCAAAGGTCCTATTTGACTTTTTTTGCTCTATTTTACTCAACTTTTTCATTAACTTATCCTGCTCTTGAGTTGTTGTGTTTTTCTATGTTGAATGTTTTTTAAGGAGCATGATGCTACAAAATTAATTTCCCCAAGAGGAACAATAAAGAAACTTTGAACTTTGAACTTTAACTTTGAACAAATAGATTTACGCCTGGCTGGTTGATAATAATATACTGTAAACATGCTGTTTTGCCAACGTGGATAAAGTGCATGAAAGCTATGTTCTCAGGCCTCTATTGAACAGAGGACAAAAAGCTTGACAGTATAAATGTGTGAGTTTCAGCCTGTTTAACATCATCTAACAATAATTGCTTTTGATAAAGTACATCATTTAATTCTGACCTCTTGTCTCCGTCTCATTCTCTTTCTTTCACTGTCTCTTAAGCAGCACTTTGAAAGCGCCGGATATCTTGCGGCATCCTTATTAAAAGAGGATATTGTTAAATTGAATGCCATCAATAGCACTAAAGTGCAGACGCTGTTTAAAGATGTCAGTCTTCGTCCTTGAGAGGCTTGGCCACTGAGTGAAGCTAGAACACACTTATTTCAACGCTCATTTACTTTATAGGACAGTCAAGATATATGGAGGACAGAAAGAACCACAGTCGTGTTGCAGTCAAGACCAAATCATGGGCAAGACCAGAGTATGCTGAGACCAAGATCAAAGCATAATAGACAAGAAGGAATACCAGGGAACAGTTCTAAAATACAGACCCTAACCCTAAACCCATCTTGAGTAAAAAGAAACTAAAATCAGTAATAGAGGTTCTGCTATTTGGGGTTGGCTTATGTCATAGACATATTTTTCAAAGCCACAAGACTTTTCTTCTGCTTCTTTTTGTCTGTGTTAACATGATGCTTAAATTAGGCTCAGTGGTTGAAGATAAAGGAAAGGGGGCCACAATAATCGGAAATATACAGTTTTTCTGTCGGATATACATTATTTATCTAAAATGATATAATTAGGAGAGTGCTGTGAACTTTGATGTTTTCCCTGTGACATTCCTGGAGAGCCTGTGTGCATTTTGTCTGGGCTCAATTACAGTACGCGATAAGTTACCCGATCCCTTATTGAAACAAAGTAGTGACTGATGGACGTCATTGCAGACAGCTTGGGTGTGTTCAGTGCTGACCGAGTGAGTTATCCAAACACCTCGAGGTGTTTGAATTAATGCTTTACAGCACAGTAACCACTGCGAGAAAATGAAGATGGATGACCTGGCTATGAAAAACAGTCAAAGGGTCAAAGGTCGCACATCGTTTTACACACAGCTTTCATTGTCACTTCCTCACTCCACCTATAATCCAGAGAGTACTGTACTGTAAAATGTTGGCAGAAAAAAATATTACTCATACCAATATGTTTTGGGAAAATGAATGCAATGCGTCATTGATGACAATAACAATGGTGAGTCTACTGAAAACTCAGACTCATCATGTGGTGAGGTGAAAGAAAAGACTAGACATGTTCAGCTGTTATCTTTAACATTCAGAATAAATAAATTACTACAGGGTGGCACTTTCCTTTAATGTAACACTAAAGCAATGCATTCATAATCTTAAGACTAAATTAAACTTAAAAACAACAACTATATATAAAATATATAAATGAGTGTGGTATGACTGATGAGCCAGTGTTGTAAAGCTTCTTATAAAACCAAGAAGACATTCGGTTGTGAGTGAAAGTGAGAGAGATGTTAAAGACATCAAATACAGCTTTATTTGAAAAAGAAAACATAGTTGTGCATCTAAAAACGTTTCTTTATTGAAGAATCTCTGCTGTGCCAAAAGAGAATAGCTTTCTAGTCCCATAACCAGTGCTTTATTTCTTTCTCTGTAATGTGCTGCGTAAGGAAAGGCTCAATTATTCATGTGCTACATTGGTATTGAAGGAGTTTAATCTTATGAATCAGTCGGTTTGCATTGGGACTTGTCTAGAATTGGTTTGTCAGCAGGGCCGACTTGGACAATAAGTGCTTAGGTCTGCTTTTGTGCCTCTACCTGGCTGAAAGTATCCTGCCACTGCTCCCCTAAGTATCTGTTCATCTTCACAAATACCTCGCCATCGCAGGAATGGGAGGAACATCACTGTCTGCCTGGCATGTGACCATTTTTTACTGAATACAGAGAAGATGTTTATATCCTGCTATGGCTATTCAGTGGAAAGAAATCCTAATAAAATGGAAAGACTTTTTGCTGACACATGTGCAGTGGGTTCCTGCGCTGCCAACTGGCAGCTCTGATGATGATGACATATTGACAGAGTCTCCACGGGGAATCTCAGAGACCTATTGCTTTGCCTGAGCTCGGGGTGAGAGAAATCAGCTTTGGGGTCTTGTCAGGGGAAATGTAGACGGGGCTGATGACGCCTGTGGGCCTCTCGGATGAGGATGGATGAGGACATTTGGCTGTCAGCACCGCAGAGGCCTATCTGGTTCTGTCAGAAGTCAGCAAGGAAAGGAGGAGACACTGGAGGCCTGTAGTCTCAACAGGCAAATGGAGCCTCCAATGCATTTCCTATCAGCTCTGAGAAACTGGGATATTTGTGTGCACTGCGCATCAGACGTTTCATCTTCCTCAATGTCTCATTCTTTCACAATTTTAGACTGTCCAGGTGGAAGAACACACCGTAACCAGTTGAAAGAGATGATCTGTGCAAATAATTATCTTAGTAACACTATGTCACTTTTAAATTCACATAATGTTGAAAGTATTTAAATATATAGCCTCAATAGAATTTTGGTGATTCCCACTGGGGGAATTCATATGTCCAAAGATTTACCCAACCCTCTACATATCCCATTTTTCCAAAGTTACATTCTGAGTCTGATGTGTGTTAGATTGTTTATGATGAAGAAATGGTAGTAATATTGCCCTAGACTGGAAAACTAAGTTCTCTCGATTCCTCCTGCTGAGTTAACAACCTGGTGGTCACTTTTTGTATCAGTTACCGTCTAAATAACAATAATACAAGTATATATAAGCTTAATAACCAATATACTGTCTATTGTACTACTGCTAGCTGTTGTTTTTTATTTGTTATTGGGATTTTAAGATTGTGTAGTGTCCATTGTTTTAGGCTGGAATCGATTGCTGCATGGTACTGAAGGTGATTTCCAATTCTTCTTTACGTGTCTTGAAGAACACACACTATTTCTTTTTGTTGGAGGTACTGCGGGCGCTGAGGGAGCCACTTTAGATGATTAGAAGAGCTGATAAGGGCCCAGCATGAGACAGTCATTGATTTTACTGTCTTCCTCTGCCAGTTTGTGTTGTTCGGACCTTCAGGCTGCAGCATTAGTTTGGTATTCCACCACAAACACAAAGCATTGCAACCCACAGGATGCAATTGCAATCAATATGACCTTCTACAGGAGCTCCCCATCTTCCCTCGCCTCTTTGCTTTTTGACAGCCCCACAGGCCGCACTGCCCACTGGGTCGTGTAGTTTTATCAAGAGCAGAGCGCAGACAATCTTCCCTCGTTATCGGAGTGTTCTTTTAACAGATCGCTTGCGGGTTAACACAATAATGTGAGCTACTCTGCCATGTCTGGAGTACGGTATATTGGCAGCCCACCAGCGTGACATCAAGTTGTCTGGGTGGACCATTAAAATCACTTCTAGAAAATTTCAGGAAAAAGGGAAGAAACAAGAAATGTATTTAATAAATGGATACAGCCCGCATGGGGATTCCAGTCTGGAATGTTTTCATTTTCTCCACCGGTTCGCTAATTGGGTTACGTGGGCTCAGAAAGGAAGTTGTCAGGCTTCAGGGGTTTTTATGCACGCCTGGTCGTCGAATCACGGCCCAGCGCACTGACCCCTTATGTGACGCCCCCAAGAGGCTTTTTAAGGCACAGCTGTCTAATGAGTCAGACCAGAAGCCTCACTTCCCAGACCGTGAGGTGACAGAGCAACAGAAGGCAAAAGGCCACACAGCCTGCTATTATAAGAGTTTTTACAGCATTAGACAGTGGCTGCTGGTGTATGACATGGGGTCCATTACGCTCTTCCTTGAAGGCCTAAACTGTAAAGACTAAGATACAAATACACTGTTCAGTTGATAGGAGATGAAATATATGTGAATATAAGCAGGGGCTGTGCATTGGCTTTGACATATTTTTGGGTGTCAATTTTATATTTGTACATAAAATTGGCTTACAACTCTCGAATGCCGTTTAGTGATTTTCCGGTTTGCTGCAGTTACGGTGCATTGGAGGAAAGCACTTGTCCACGAGCTTGGAAATGTATTGAGTCAAACGTAATAATCCAGTTTACATAGATTTTTTCCAGGCAATTTTGAACAATGTTTGTAGCACTGCTGGCACTCTAATCACAAGGCCACCCTGGCTGCACAGATGCTGGGATTTTACCAGATGTGGTCCACCTGCTGGGACGAGGACACTGACTTATGTGTCCTAGGTCAAAGCGCCTTTCTGTTTTTGTCCATTTCGTTAAGAAGAGGCGCAAAGGAGACAGGGCTCACAGCTGTTAATGACTCGGTCAGGCACTAATGACAGAGGTGCAGAGGTGATACATGTGTGCACTCTGCAAATGACACGTGGAATTAATGACAGTTGAATCTATATCAGGGCTGGATAATTAATTAATAAAAATGGTTTTATACAGACAGTGCAATCTTAAATACAAAGCCTGTAGAAATACTGGTTCTTCTTTTATATATGATGGAGCTGTTTCCCAATTACAGATAAAAAACAAGAATGCAAGGTCCACACAGATAGTATATATCAAATTGTCTCAATCAAATACAATTTTGCTGATATCTCTGTAAACTTTATAATGAATTGTGCTGTGCCCCACTTGTATACAGGACAGCTGAAATAGTAAACAAACTCACAACAGGCCTGAGAAGCCCAATGTTGGTTGACTTCATTTATAAAGGCGGAGGACAGATTCATATTTAGGAAAAGTCAGAATGTGGAAAATGTGAAGCATGGCAGCCACAAAGTTAAATGTAGCTAGCTATTAATACAGCAGTTGAAGTACTACTTTACCTCATAAAGTGTCAGTGAAGCAGAAGTTTGGCCTTTTAGTGACTCATGTATGTAGACATATTTAATTTCTCTTTGTAAATTAAAGTCAGTAGGAGCCAGGTTTCACTAAGACCCCAAGCATTTTCTCTCAAACAAACTATCTCCTAAATTATTCTTATCTATGGAAACATTTGTCTTTGCAACATTACCCAGAAATGTTTTTTTAAGGCAAATATACCTAAAATTCAAGGTGATACCTTTACAACTAAGCTATCCTATCTGTGCACTTTCTGTTCTGCATCTAAAGGCAGCTACAGTGGTCGGTGGATTTCTGGGGAATTGAAATTAATGAGTGTAATCAGAAGCAAACAGCGAGCCAGGCAAGGGCAATTAATAGCAGCGAGGCAAGCGGAGAGCTGCTAGCTCGACGCGGCCAGGCATGGCTGGAGCTGAAGAGATGGTGGATTAAGATGCAGCTACAGACAAACTCCACAGCAGATGTCCGCGGAGGAAAGGCGGTGGGAAGCCTGGCATCGGCACTCATCCACCAACTGGCCACTCGGTCAGCCGGGCGCAATCCAAGCTGACAAGCTCCTGGCAGTGCTCAGATAACACCATCTCCTCTATTTTGTTCTAGAGGAGGCCAGGGAAAAGGCCCACAGCAGGATGCATGCACTGCATGTGAAAGAGTGCCGAGCTGCACAGTGGAGCTACTATGTGAGAGAGACATAATGAGATAAAGAGAGGAAAAGAGGGGAGGTCATTGTGTGCAACTCAAGTACAGCTCAATGTGAGGGATATTTTTGTAACTTCTGTGGTTTTCTGATTGAAACCTCCTTGGCTGCATGTATACTTCAAATACACATATCTGCTGCAGTGTAAATAAACACATTGGATCCAGCTGTGTTTGGAAACTGCTTGTTGTTTGCCTTAATTGATGTTAAATGACAGTGTCACTGGCTGGGATCTTTTCACTCAAACCTAGATCCATTTCTTTGAACACTGTTCGTTCCCCCGGCACTCTCATGTTTCCTCTGTTTATGTGACATAATGATGCATGTGTAAGGAGACACCAGTCAGGCCAAGAAGAACACGCATGGACTGTGATGGCCGTCTTGTCGATTCAAACCCACTTGTGTTGAATGAGAGCAGTGATGTCAGCTTAAACATCAGGGGAATGTAACAATGAGGAGATGCATTCTGTGATTCCCAGAAAGTAAATGGTCAGGTCCACTCCCATTAAGACCTAAAAGACCATCTAAGTAAAAAGGAAAACATATGTTTGTAGTTAAACATGACCTAAAGGCTGACATTGTGCTGTTAAACCTGCTTTGTCCTTGTGTAATATCCTTGAAATGTAAATGTTATTACCTCAATTTGCTGGCATCTTAAGTGAATGTACCTTTCCAGGAAACAACTTAGTTGTATATACTCTGTTCTTCCAAAATCCACCAGAACGATGTAAGGACATTCAAAACATCAGTATTATTGCCAATAAAAGTCTTACTAAAACAACTGGAAAGGCCTACGTCTTACAAGCTAACCCTTCTTCTTGCATGTCTCATTTGAACTACTTTAAGATAAGGGTATAAGGTAACCTCAATGGGACACAGGGCTGAGGGAGATGGGATATTAGTGAAAGAGATAATTATTAATATTACTAAATAATCTTTAAAGTAGAATGTGGTGGAAGTGTTCCTGAAACACTTTGTATAGTGACAGATGGTTCGTGATGGTAGAGTCCTGTTAAGAACTCTCAGGTGTAACAAACCTTCACGCCACACAAGACTCTGCCCACAGACCACTTTTCTTCTGCTGTTTATGCCCCAACACCATTCCTGAAAGGTGTTAGCGCTCATTTCTTTTGCAGCAACCTGGCTAATGAAACACTGACCGGGTTGGAGGGCAAGTCCAACACAAATGACAAAACAACAAAAGTCACACTTCCATTGAATTCTCTCCTTAAATATATTTTGCCACCAGGAGAAATATCATTGCTTATTGATTAATTATCTTACCTTTCATAAATCCTGCTCTTTATTGTCCAGAGGGTGCAGACTGCAGCGTATTAAAGCTGTCTCTGACACCTTCACGGGAACCAATGAATTACAGACACTTCAATAACGTGCTTTTGTGCCAATGAAAGGCACAGCTTTAACGTATCTCTCTTTTAGAAGCCCATTACTTTAATGGAGGACAATTCATACCAGACAAATTTACAGTTTTCTCAGTGGCTGCAGCCTGCTAGGATTGCAGTACAACATAGACTCAATCAGATTGCCCTCAGAAATTGATGAGTTTTCTCACTTAATAGTCTTAAAAGGATTTTCCCCACTCTTCTGTTGGCTCTGGATCAAAGTCACTCTTCTCTTATGATGCAGCTTGTCTGCCCTCTTCTGGCCTCCCAGGAATGATTTTTTTACATAAGTAGCACAAAGGGGCAATTAAATATTTAATCCAAAAATGAAGTGCAGGATAAATCCAAAGCCTCAGACTAACTGTTGTTACAAGTGGAATTTAAAGTGTTGGCTAAAACAGGTATAGAAAAAAACTTGACTAAATACAGACCTTTTCTAATAGTTTTTGGCATTAACAGTTCTGTAAAATCATCACTGATTGTCAGGTAGTTACATGCCTCAATAGTGTGGTGCAGGGAATGCTATAAAACAAACTAAGTGGTTGTTACTTTAACTGTAAAGGTGGGAAATTTGAAGCAGCTTTTCCTGGTTACCACCCATAAGCAGTTTTCAAAGACTTGTGACTCTTAACTTTTAGCATGTTTTCTTATAATAAAAACCACTCCGCCATTAGAGGAAAACAGCCCTCCAGAGTAAAAACCATCACCAGACGCCACTGCCCTGGTATTCCTGAACGTTGTGCGTCAGAGCTGAGTCCTTTGCCAAACCACCTATTAAAACGTAAAGAAGCCAAGTGCCATAAAGACAGAAGGACACAGCTTGTTATTATTCTTTCTGAAAGGTGAACAGGCTGAGATCAATGGCTGCAGTGGTTTCAGCCTCCCCACAACTATGGCCCAGCCAAGCACAAAGGGCCGAGCTCCGACCCACACACTTGCACAAATGAACTATTCCAGGAGCCTTTGAAATGACTGCCAAGAATAATTTCCCATATGTAACATTTGCCACTAAAACCACAGTCGCAGCAGTTTTCCCAGTGCCCTAGCAGAACATTTACACCCTATGACTCAAAAGAACTGAAAGACTGATATTAATAAAGTAAGAAAATGGACTTTAAGCAAAAAAAAATTATGAATAGGAAACACTTTTGCTGGCCAGAAACAATTGTGAGAAAATATAGGTTTTATCAAGACATAACGCTCCCTTTGGACAGGAAGACAGGAGTTACTCTTTCCTCTCATAGCTCACATCAAAACATTAAAATACTAAAAATGTAATTTGACATGATGCTATAAAACTTTAAATCTACCCGTGTCAAAACAAACATCTTTCTATTAAATTACGCTCAAGAAAGTGATTTTTAACTTGTTAAACTTAAATTGTTTAAAAAAATAATTGGATTGGCAGTGTCACAAGTTTAGAATGTTTATTTAGTACAGTAGACCAGACCATACAATGTAGTGATATATTTTTTTATGTTACATATTTACAAGTCTAATAACTATGTAAGGCACATACCAGTAAAGCTCAGAATGTTTTGCATAAAGCCAAACCCAAATGGTTCCACAACATTCAATTCTATGCAAATTCTATGCAAAATATTTACCAGGTTGTAACAAACGTAAAAAGTGACTAAATCAATGTAATCATGTAAAATCCCTATCAGCGACAAAGAAGCTGTAATTCACTGGAGCTATATGTTAAAGTGGGTGCTGAAACCCCTTTTTCACCGATTGCATCCTGTCCTTGGATTTTCAGGTTGATAAACTTTATTTTCCAATTGTTGTCCATGGGTGATCGGATAAGACCAAATATCTGCTCAAAAATTCCCAGACAGGCCGCATCTCTGTGGATGGTCCCAGCCACAGCCACCAGCACAAGGCCGTGGGGTGAAGACAGGGCCCTGAAACCGTGGGGCTCCAGATTTGGGCTTAGGAGGAGGCGCTCTTCCCGAGTCAAGGCCAAGAGACGAAGACTAACAAGTTCTGCACCAAGGAATTCCTCCATCTGTTGCCCACAAGCTCTGAGAAAAACATCCCAATAAATATAGATGAAAATTCTACTATATACAGTACAGTATGTCCTACTTTTAAAGAGTCCCTGTCTCTTGTTTTTGGGGATTGAAATAACAAGCTATTCTGCAAACTTCAGTACATTTGTTTGTAGGCTTTCTACAATGCACCCCAAAGTCAGACCTAAACATCACCACTGTCCTTAAACAAAAGTCTTTTTATTGGGCAAGGCTTGACTAGCACCATGCGCACAGCCATCAATAGAAAGAGAAAGGTGAGACTATCTTCAGGAAACTAGAAAAATTATTTCTGGAATTGTTTTTACCTGGAAAGAAGGTATAGCTTAACATCAGGCCAGAAGTGTTGTGGTCCCCAGTTTTGAGGCTCTTGTCCCAAAGTAGGGTTTTGGCTGTTCAAAAGATTAAAGAACCACTGGCAAAACTGCTGACCAAGAGCCTGAGGATCAAACCATGACTCTGTAGAGTTTGATACTGTTTCTGTGGGTTGTTCTCTGCTATCTTCAGCCTCGCCTTTATGTTGCCTCACCTTAAAGGAAAGAAGAGTGAATCTTAATTTTGGGCCAAAACCCATTTACTGATCTAGCCTTAACAGCTAAATAAATGTATGAATATCTCATTGCGTTTGACATATTGTTTACAACTTCGGCTGGAACATCAGACAAATAGTTCCGTTTTATTTATTTATGTTTTTATTTTATTTTTTCTCACAGTGATGGAGGGTCCTGAAATGAAATGAATACAGCTACATGGTTCAATGATTTCAAAGTTCTACATTTGCTTTGAACATTTAAGGTTAATATATGTCATATCACCCTCTTAACATGTACTATTGAAGCCTACCGTATTAGATGACCAAAATTCCAAGGTCCTTTTAATAAGGATGTGTTTCTCGCTGTTAGGCGCCATAACAACCCCTTCTTTCGCGAGATACTTAAATATCAGGTCACGATGAACCTTCTTTCTTTTCAGAAGCTCCTCTGCAGTTTTGGTAAAAGACAAGATAGTTTCCAACGCCTCTGTAATAAAAAGTTAAACAGTGAAATGTTATGAGGCTGTCTTTTATGACAGTTGAAAAATGGTTTGGTAGTGTGGTTGTCTGTCTCGCTACACACTACCAGGAAGTCCACACCTAAAGCTATATTTAACACTAAAACACTAGTTAGTACTACTAGGTCGGTACTTATGAGACAAGACGTAATGTTTAATATAGTGCACAAAAATTATCTCAATGAAATGAAAGTAAGCTACTTTATGTTACTTTAGCTTCCTTAGCATGCCTCAGCTAGCTGATTTAAAGGGAACCCGTACCTCTCTCGTTCTCCACTACAATCATCTTATTAGTGACAGTGTGACTGAGTGATAGCAAGTCAGCCCTTGCCATTAACTCTAAAATTTTTGAACATCCAGCACGCTCTGTTTTTGATAATCCGGACATTTTTTACGCTTCTACTTGTAAACAACCCTTCGTCCATTGAGGGTCCTGTTTCCAAACTAACCGTACAGAAACAACTCTGCGAAACGTTCCGAGCACAAAGTACGGTAACCCCGTGACTCATCACAGTACATTGACCATATTTGGAGAGGCTATTTTTGGGTCTTTTAATAAAAAAACACCACAAACTAAAGTGAACTCCTGTTCATTTGGCTACATATCTTTGCGCATGTGCCAGGATTACTATTTACCATCGTGCACAGTTGACGCTGGACTAATCGCGAATGGTTGAAGTTCATGTTTACGTACAACCACTGAAGGCATCAAGAGGTTAGCTTTATGAATACGCAGCCTGCCGCAGTGACGGTCAGTCCAACTGGATTATTTAGCACAATGAAGCTCGGGTTTTGTTATTGTCAATGTTTGTTTTAACGAATTATGTTTTAAATGAAGAGATAACGGAACAGTACGATTCAATATCATATTTTTATACAGCGACGGATACATAATCGCTCCGTTTAAAAGTAAAAATGCGAATGTTATTCAAAACATTAACTACCTGGTTAATAGTTCTTTATAGCGTTTTGATTTTCTGTCTTTGTTAATACTTATGATGTAACTATTGTGACATTTTGTTTCAGCTACTCATTTAGCTTTTACCCTACGTGTGCGTTTTATGGTCTTACTTTGAGATCATTTGTCGCACAGCAATCTGTCCTGTTAAATGTCAGAAAATATTGATCAAAATCATTAGAACAAAAATGAAAATGTAGGACATTTGCTGTTACAAATAGCACTGTTGCAATAGCTGTGACATTACAAATAAGGAACTATGGTTTACATCAGGCTGTGGCAAAGATTTTTCCAAAGAGTTTTGTGAATAGATTTGCATTTACATTCCAAGAGCTATGAAAATTGTAAATATTAGCATAAATCTTTTACTGTACAGGCATGAACACAAAGCCATAATGCATGCATGTGAGGCGTGCATTTTATTAAAATGCACACATCTTGCTATTGCACACAAGTAATTACCACTGAGCCCAGTTGTCTTATCTGTAGATGAAGGAATTGGAGAGCAGTCCTCTGGGCCGAGTGACTGTCTACACTATCCAGGGTTGCCCTCACTGTGTGAAGGCCAAGGCCACCCTGTGGCGTCTGGGTGTCCCAGTATGTGAGGTGGACCTGGGTAAACATCCAGAGCTGAGAGCCAGGGTGAAGGAGCTGACTGGACGTAGCACTGTCCCTCAGATCTTTTTCAACAGTGTTCATGTCGGGGGTAACGATGATCTGCAGAAAATGGTGAGGACACTTAACAAACAAATTTCCATTTTAATAGCATACATTAATGTAAAATAAATAGATATTATACAACTTTTTACTATAATATCTATTTTGTAAGTATTATTTCAGTTATATTTTATACCTAGAGTTTTATTTGAGTGGGAAAAAATAAATCAGGAAATACATTTCAATCAAAGCTGGGATCTTTTTTCTATTGATTGCTTGTTATTAACTCCCCAGGCTCCTACAGAGCTTGAGAGATTGGTGAATTTGGTGAAGAAAGAGCCTGTTTCAGTGGACATGCCACCCTTACCAATGGAGAGCCCTTCAGAAGACACAGCTACTGAGGCTGATAGAGGTAAGTGGCTTCATAGTTCAAAACAGAAGGCCATATGATGAACTCCATTTCTCATCAACTGATTTGAACTGATTATTGTGAAATTCCTGGTTTTAGCTACTCCTTCTTGCAGCTCAAACAGTGAAAGACTGAGGGTAGGAGGGTCTAGAGCTGCATAGTCATCTTTGTTTGAAGTAGAGATAAGAACACGCTTTTATGAAATAGTGCTGGCATACACCAGAAAATGGTTTTGGATCAGCAGGTGTGAGTGTGTGCTCATCTACTGTCACTAATGCCAAGAAAGACAGTCGATACAGGAAACTTGAGCTGGATAAGCCTATCAGCGTATTAGGTCTCTACCCGTGGCTGTATGTTACTGAACTTCAGAAATGTAATTAACTCGATTTAAAACCACATCTGTTAGAGACTAAAAAAATTCAAAACAATAATGATATTTCAATAAATTAATTGTCACTTTGATACATACAAACAATAGTTGTACGTGGCATGGCATACCTCTGCTCTCACAGGGTTTAATTGTGAAAGAGATCAATTGGCAGACCTGGTTGAGGACCTCAAACGTGGCAGTGTGATTGGCAGTCATAGAAAAGGACTAACTGTGTGCAAAAAAAGCTTCTCAGGTGATGAATTGGTTGACTGGCTGCAGAAAGAAAAGGGGATGGGTAAGTAAGGGTATGGCCCTAGAATCACATTTCTAAAACTGATCCTAAAAGTTAAGGAGATATATTGACCTTTGATGGTGGTGTTGTGTGTACCAGCTCGAGCAGAAGCTTATAATACGGGCCAGGCTTTGTTGCAGAAGAAGTACATGGTCTGTGTTCGTGGCTCTGGGAAACAGGAGGTCAGTTTTGCAGAAGGTAAAGAAACTGGAGAAACCCTGTTTAGGTTGCTGGAGGATGACCCTCATTCTGCCCTCAACTCAGGACAAACTGCAGCCTGCTGTCCCATCCAGGGTAGGTTAGGACTGTACACATTAAACCAAGAAAGAAACAATACATGTTTGTGTTCAAGCTAATGGGTGTTGGCAAAAGCTTTTAACACTCTGCTCTCTCTGGTCATGGCTTGGCTTGGTGTATTGTCTTCCGTTTTTTTATTTATTTTTTGGTACTCTGCATCATGTCTGTTGGCATTGTGGTGTTAAAATTAGGGGCTGCTGAATTATGAATGTGTTTTTCTGCACTTTCTATAAATTTTCCTTTCAGCATTTAAACAATAGGGAAATCTATATTACACTCATCAATAATCTCTAATAATATCTATAATTGTGTGTTCTTTCTATCAGTAAGGTCCTCATTGGGATCACAAAGCATATGTCATTCAAACCCTGTTTCAAAACTGATGTAGATAAAAGCTTAAATATAATGTGTTTTAGCAGCATTTTGTTTTATAATGACTAAAAGTAGCTTCCAGGTAATCACTAACAAGTAGGGTTTTTAAAAACAGACAATTTTATGTGAAGTTTTTGAATAGCCGTCTGCATTGGTTTCACATTTTCTGTTCAGAAATCATGCCACAGGACACTAAAACCCTTCTAACAAGATACTACCAACATTAATTGCATAATATGCCTTCCCCTCAGCTGCCGAGCTCTCCCTGCTTCTACGGGACCTGATTCTGAAATTGTTTTCAGAACATCTATCAGCTGATGGCAAGGTAATATCCTTATTGACTCACTGGTGTCGGACTCACTTATTGTTTTACTGTTTACAGTACATTCAAGGCAAAACAAGGTCAACAGTAAACCTCACAAACTATTTATCTGGTTCATTGACAACTCACTAATTCAGTAACACTTAATCAGGGGCCACATATTAAAGCTTAGTATCCCCGGGTGCTGTTCCTGACAGGTTTCCCCAGCGACACATGACATGAGATGGGTTAATTGCAGAGAGCTATTTCCTTAGAATCACAATAAAAAGTGTAACTTAGTAATAGCATGGCAATCCTTTTTATAATGCAGCCTACAGTGCAAAACTATGTGTGTTTGAACATGTTTGTTTCTTGGTCCTCTCACAGTTTGTAGACTACAAAGGCATGTCAGCAAACCCTGTGTTTGAGCACTACTGTGAACTATCCATTCAACTGCAGAGGGTGGAGCTGTTATCTCTGAGCCGCGACGAGAAGCTGGCTTTCTTTATCAATATCTACAATGCTTTGGTCATCCATGGATGCATGCGCCTGGGTGCCCCTACCAACATGTGGCAAAGATACAGGGTAAGACATAAAGACATAAAGTTATTCCTTGTGAAATTTAATTTTGTATTTGACTGTGAGTGACATTTTAAATATAATAAATATATTCTTCTGCTCTATGTTCTCATTTTATAGTTCTTCAACTATGTGAGTTATCTGATTGGAGGGGAGGTATTTACCTTACAGGACATTGAAAATGGCATTCTGAGAGGGAACCAAAAGGGTATGGCACAACTCCGAAGACCCTTCTCCAAAACAGACCCAAGACTAATGGTATATAACAGGATAATTCATTATACATTTTATTGTATTTATGATGGTTACAAAAAGCTACATTGAACTGTGCAATGCTGATGTTGTCCACTAGGTGGCCCTTCCAGAGGTTGAGCCGCTCATTCATTTTGCCTTGAACTGTGGGGCAAAGGGCTGTCCACCAATCAAAACCTACACCCCACAGGTACAGAAGTAAATGTTCTATACTGTACAGTATGTTGTTCTTTCAGTCAGCTGACTGACAGTTACTACAAACATGGAATAAACTAAAACTGTAACACTATGTGACATGGATATGCTATAACAGGGCTTTTTAAATGTTACTAATTAAAGTCTTTAGCCTAAGATGTTGATTTCCATTTACAGAACATTGACAACCAGCTTCGTACTGCTGCTGAAGCCTTCCTGGAGAACGATGATGCTTGTGTGGTGGATTCTGGGAAACGAGAAGTACGACTCAGTCAGATTTTCAAGTGGTACAAGGGAGACTTTGGCGGCACTGATGAGAAGGTAAATCTGATCCTTGGTTTTAATATGAATTTGAGAATATGAATGCGTCCATGAGTGAATTGTGTCTGATTTTGCAGCTGATAGTGTTTTGTTCTGTGATGTGTGTCTTGTAGCTGTTGAACTGGGTCTTAGAGCACATGGGTGACTCTCCAAAGAAGTCCAGCTTGGAGGATGTTCTATCTTCTGGCAAGACCAAAGTGAGCTACCTCCCCTACGACTGGGGCAGCAATAGCACCCACTGAGCATGCTCACACAAAATCCTTAATACAACCAGTTTCCACGTCGTCTATCATTATACGCTCACTGTTGAGTAACTGCATCATTTAAAGGGTGACAAGCCTATAAGATGCAGTTAAGTGGTTCCCATGCAAATATATTTATGCAATAACCACTGTAAATATGTTCCTTTACCTCTGTTTTTCATCTTTATAAAATAGGTATTTTATCAACAAAACATGACAAAACCATTTCAAACATAAAAAATAGATTTACCTTTACAGCATGCAAGAAACTCAGGAGTCTCATATTCTTTCCAACCTACACACACTTGTGGCATTATTAATCAGAGCAGAGGTGCAGCGTAGGCCATTTATTGGCCTCAAGCACAATGCCTTAAAAAGCCATATTAAAATCTGTTCATTTACAATGATACTCAAATTAAAGTTTTAATAATGATGATAAAACTGCTAACACATGCTTATTAAACCCTGTATGTAAAATAATGTAATGTACATAACCCAGATTTGTGTCACTTTATCAGCGTAGAGACTAAAGACTGATCTGTCCTTTTCAACACAATGATTTTAGTTGTTGCTGCTACAGTGCATTTTGGGCTACAACTAGAAGTTGTGGAATAATGAAGTAAGCTTGTCTAAAAACAGATGTACAATGTGACCTCTTTTATAAAGAAATATTTTGTTTTCTATTATGATCTTTCTGGTTCACTGTTCAGCACTTTAAGATCACAATATTTTCTTAAAAAGTGCTACTATTGTCTTTTAGGCAGATATTTAGTGAAATTTAAAGGACTTTGAAATATTCATCAACACTTTTAATGCACATTCAACACTTGCATGTCTGTTTATGAACACAACTGAATTTATACTGTTTCTCAAAGTTAAATAGCTTTCTATTATACTTGGCCTTAAACTAGAATAGATTAAATAGATTATTCATTTAAAACATATCTGTTTTATAGCTATGACATTTATGTTTAAGAATTAAGAGTTGTAGATTTACAACTCAACTTATAGGTCGTATCTTGGCACATTAAAATTGCATGTTTTAAACTGGAATGCATAAGCTGCATGAGATATTGCACAACCCAAATAATAGCTGCTATCCTTGACTGAAGTGCATCTTTGTAATCCATCATTTAGCCATACAACGTAGGTGAAGCCTTAACTAAACTGTCAGGACAAATGGGTTATTCAGCTCATAATATTGAATACAATACTGTCAAACTAGTAACTCCAACTGTTAATGGATTAAACTGGAAACAAGAAATAAACTATTGGATGAACTCCATTGAGTGTAATTTATTTTTTAATGAAATTGCAAAAAAGAAATAGGAAAAATCTGAGTTGATAATCTTTTTTTAGCCCCTTTATAAGTGTGTTCCCAGTCTTGTTTGAAAATGATCTGATGTCTCTGGTATGTGTGTATATGTTTCTTAAGCACCTGTAACGGTACTTCCTCTTTTACGAGCAATATGACTGAAAAATAAATATGCAATGTGGTTAAAAAATAAATAA
Source organism: Neodontobutis hainanensis (assembly GCA_024349245.1). Classification (NCBI taxonomy): domain Eukaryota; kingdom Metazoa; phylum Chordata; class Actinopteri; order Gobiiformes; family Odontobutidae; genus Neodontobutis; species Neodontobutis hainanensis. The sequence goes on along the minus strand of JALDNG010000106.1, from coordinate 468,736 downwards.
TTCTAAGTCTGTATTTTGTCCCTCACATTCTTCTTTGTGCAACACTTCCTGGCTTAATTATTTAACAGCTACTGAAAAAAAATCAATCTTCAAAAGTTAAGGTTCATTATTAATTTATTGAAACAAACCCAATCTTTTTTAAGAAAAATAAATGAACTATTATCAACTTTATAAAATCCAGTCTATTCACATTTTTACACATAAATAAGCAAGTAAGAGCACATCCCATAAAAAGACTTTAAAAAGTTATAATACAGGTCAATCTCAGGTATATACAGTACATCAACAACCAATGCTGTTTTACCATTGAACTTTTGAAATAACATGGGTTCTGGTTCTATTGCAAATTGGGATGTTAATATCATCCAACACTGATTCAGTTATGGCACTGATAAAAGGTTACTGTGATTTGGTTTGGTTCTATATATAAACCTATAATAAAACACACGGCTAGAAAATGTAATTTTATACAGGAAACTAAATTATGTTCACACACAAAAAACATCAGCACTTTTACATGTTTGTAACAATGACAGTTGCTACCAAAACTATTTTTTATGGATCTTTATGATGCATTGGAAGACTACAGTCATTTTACATGCATTGCCTTTCCCCTCAATTTGTTATTTAGTCCAAAAACAAATAAAAATTTACAAAAATGAAGGCCTCTTAGGCTTGTGAACGGGCTCCTCAATAGATAACACCTCAGACAACCAAGTGCTATTGTGTTGTCTTCAATCACACACTTGAACGTGCACAGATTAAGATGCATGTAAAAGAATCACACAGTTTAAAGTTGTGCCTTATGATTAAGAAATATGTCTTCCCTTTCACTTATGGCCTTGACGTAAAGGAAAGGAGCTGACCTGACCCGTCTGATAACTTTACTTATCAGTTCAGCTCCTTCCCTTCTACATCTCCATACTATATATACAAGTTCAGGGTTTTATTTTTCTAGTGCTTCATTTCATTTTATACATAACTGTCCAAATAAACCAGACTGTTTAGTGAGAAAAGAAAGCTTATATTAGTTTATAAGAAAAAAAAAACATATAAATGTAGTTTCTTTAAGTTCACAATTAGCAAAAACGAAATAAATATATAAAACAATTAGTGCTTTGAAAGTTCCACATCCCTGAAAAATAAAAACAAATAAATTGTCCAGTTTTACCACAGACTCAAACTTAAAAATTTTGATAGCTAAAGTATTGATGAATTCAGAGGTTTTCTGTCCTGTGGATGAGCCATGAGCCAGTTCAAGTAGTCCAAGAGAACAAGGACCACTTCATTTACAGCTCCTGACTGCTCATCAACCTTAAGAGAAAAGAAAGATTAAGAAACAGAATTCCAAACAACAGGCCCATGTTAATTATTTGTCTAATTTCACATACTTTCATCATCTGAGTCAAATCCAAAAAGTGCAGAGCAGGTGTTAAGTGATTTGTGCTTCTCTAATTCGTGGACTGTGCCAAAGGAGGACAGACATTTTTCACAGCGATGCCTTATCTTTGGCGCCACTTCACCTTGAGTATTTTGCGATTCCTCTTTTGAGGCGGTCTCCTTTTTCTTTTGGTTCCAGTGCGTATATTTTTTAATGGGAACTTCATTGTCTGCTTTCCTCTTGCGCATCGAGAGCTCAGACTCATTCAGGTAGGTGGAGGGCGGCGGCCGGATGAATGGGGCTTTGACTAAGGGCGCATAGACAGGATCATCGGGTTTGAAAGTTTTGTGTTGTTCAATGAAAGGCTCTTCCACTTTCTTTAAGGGAACTGAAGATAAAATAGAGGTATCTGTAAGTTCTTTGACATTCAGAGGGTCCCTCTTTGGACGCTCTTTTTTTGGCTTTTTAGCAGCCGGTTTCACTGAGGAATGTAACATCTGCTCTCTTTTTTCTTCGTCATATCCATTAATTGTTTTGGTGTCAGCATTAGCCGCCTTATTTCCCGTTTCCTCTAAATCCGCACTTGTATTACACAAAGAATCTTCACTACTCTTGGTTCTCTTGGTACTACTCTTGGTATTCAATTCATTCACTGGACCTTCAGGTATGCACATTTCCTCCCTCGGGCTGTTTTTACTTTGCAGCCACAGTTCTTCAACCTTCACCCTCTGCTTCCAGGGAGCTTCTGCATTCTGTCTTATCTGCTTGTTCAAGCCAGGCTCAAAATCTGCTTTTTGAGGGGTTGGGATGTAGTGTCTCCACTCATGATCATAGAGGCTGTTGAGGCTTGAGAACAGGCTTTCGCAGGCTGTGAAGGAGCACTGAGGTTTGAAGGGATTGTGATTGCTCTCATGTGCCCGTAGTTCCTGCAGTGTTGCAAAGCGCTGGTCACAATCCAGATGTTGGCAGAAGAACTGGAGAGGCTCCAAGTGCAGTTTCATGTGGTCTTTATATTGTTGAAGAAACTGCATTTGCCTGTAATGGACAGTACATTTGAAGTTATAAAGTGACTACAGAACAAATATACATATACATATATATAATATTTATTTATACAGCTCTGGAAAAAATTAAGAGACCACTGCAATTTTTCCATTGAATCATCTCTACAAGTATTGCAGCCATTCCATTCCAATGTCTGTTGAATCCCCACACCTCAGTCTACTGAATGAGGTGCTGATTAGGCGAACAAATGAACCAAATCTTATTTGATAAGGAAAAGTATATAAAAAAAACACTTCTGAGGTCATCACTATCCTCTTGCAAATGCTCTAAATTACAATATTTTATTTGAAATTTTGTGCAAAATGTTGTCAGTAGTTTATAGAATAAAACAAAAATGTTAATTTTACCCAAACATATACCTATAAATAATAAAACCAGAGAAACTGAACATTTTGCAGTGGTCTTAATTTTTTCCAGAGCTGTACTGTATATAACAAATGTAAACCATTGAAATGACAATGACTGTCAAAGTACAATGTTGCTTTTGATGGGAGCCTATTGGATAAAGGTGGGTGAGATACAACTGGAGGAATAATTTTCACTTTTTATTAAGTAGAACATTTTCTTGAAAACCTGGCTTCAATTCTGAGAGGATTGGCTAAACCAGTCTCTAAACATTCTTTTGATAAAAAGTTTAAATCTCTCTCTCCTTTATGTAGAAAAAAAGGAGACGTCTTTCTAAGAAATTTTAATGAAATAATTCTTTTATGGGTTCTTGTCTAAAAATGATTTGTCTAAACGTAATTCTATTATGGTCTTTATTCTGTTTTTCATCTTTATAATATATCTGTGAAGGTTCTCAGCCAGGTCATCTTGAAGAAAAGGTTAAAGCAAAGGCCTCATATAAGCTCAGCTCTCAAATCAGTTGAACTCGGTTGAATCACGAGACAACATCTTCACCTTGAAAACTAAGTCCAGATGCCTTTGCTTTAACCTTTTCTTCTCTTTCTAGTATAGTCTTTGTCTGAATGTCATGTATGTGTGTGCATCTGTATATTTATAGCTTGAATATTTTTAGGTTTAAAAACACTGTATTGTGTGTGTGTGTGTGTGTGTCAGGCTTTACCTGCAACACAAGGTGCACTTCTGTCGGGCCCATAAAAAGGTCTTTTCAAGGACATTCTCTTCATTCAGATGAAACCTAACTGCATGCTTTGTCAGCGTACTGCCAATCTTCAAGAATACTCGATCACAAGCCTCTGCAGGGCACAAGTGGTATACAAGGTCCGCATCATGAGAGTTTTCTTTCAGCAGATTCTCTATTCCCTCATCTTTGCCCGCCTCTTCCTTCCTCACTGACAAGTTTTCGTTCCGATCATCTTTATTGTCCACTGCTTGCTCCTGCACAGGTGAATTATTCTTCTCATCTCTTTTGTCATTTTTTTCACTCATCGTTTCATCTGCTCCTTCCACGTGCACAGGCCCAGGCTTTAATATTACCAGATCGTCTTTAATGATTACCTGCTCGTCCTTAAAGTCCAACTCCCTGGTAATGTTGACTTTAGTATTGTTTTTATGGAGCACAAATGTCTTTTTAACAAGGATGCGCAGATTTCTAATAATTCGCTCTTCCCTTTTAAGGTTTGCCAGTTTGGATTTTGCAGGTGGTCTTTGTTTAACCTGAGTTTCCTCCTTTGAGACTGAAGTCTGTTTTTCATTCTGATCTGAATTCTGATTTTCTATGCCATTAGTTGTAGGAGTCTGTTTTTTGCTGTCTGTCTCTTGCTCCTTATTATTACTTGGTTTTTGTTTGCTCATTTCGTCAATGTGGTCCATGATGTGCTTTTTGGCCAAAGAAAACTGTTTAAAGCGTTTTCCACATAGGATACACTTGTGTTTCTTCTTCATGTGTGAGAGTGCATGTCTCATAACATTCAAGCCTTTATATACTTTGTGACAGAAGGTGCATTGATATAACAGGTGGGAATATTTTTGTGCACGCAGTAATTTTTCTTTCCATGTGCTCTTCCCTTTTATCTGAAGACAAAAATATTAAGAAAAGTTAAACAATTGTTTTTGAAAAATAGACTATATCATCATTTGTGTGATAAAACAAACCTTAGGTTTTGTCTCTTCTGTTTCCATTGATGGCTCTGTTTCTGAGCATTGATTGTGCTGGTCTGAAGCTGCAGTGAACTCTTCAGGCTGATCTGTGTCTTCATCAACAGAATTGGAGTTGAGAAAGTAATTATGAAATATCTCTACTGGACAGTCCAGCAAATCTAAAAGTGGACCATCAAGCTCTGGATTAGCCTGGACCGCCGGAGCAAGAGCATCTTTAGGCAGATTGTCACAAAGACCGGTTTCTAGTGAGGTTTGCGACTGCCCGTTTTGTACAACAGCACTGCTGCTGCAGACCAAATCATTCACGGTCTCGGCATCATTTATTTGCTCAAGCTGAGTTGCTTCCTGTTCACTCAATATTTCAGGTGTGACTTTCTCCTTATCTTGAGAGTCATACTCCACTACAAGCTCCATTTCATTGTCAGGGAAACTGAGTTCAACTCTGGATAAAGGTTTCCGTCCTCGTTTCTTGCCTTTATACATTATCTTTTTCAATTTAACTGCCTCTTCTGGCTCTAGTGTCTGAACACCCTGTAGCCATCTTTTACTGTGGCCCTTTCGTTTCAGAATCTGGCTTTTGACACACCTTGTTAAGTACTCTCTTTTACGATTGAAAGGGAATTTTACTGGAGCCGCATTTTCTCGGTTTTTGTGGTTGCGTCTCAATGAATACACAGTTGCCTTGCCCAAATATGTGGGGTTAATGTTATAAATGACTTCTGGATCATCCCCTTGATAGACCTCCTCATCAGCCAACAATTCCTTTTTTGTTTGTTGCCTTCTTCTCCATTTTCTCTTTTTTGGTACGTTAGCAGATTCTGCCAGAGGCTTAACTTTGTCACCATCTGTGTTGTCATTGGGAAGGTTAATAGACGCAATGTCACTGCACTCAGGTGGATTTGAACTTTCGGTGGCTTGATCATTTACACGGTTAGATGTTGACAATGCTTCACAATATTTCTTCTCTTCTTCCATTTCATTGAGAACAGCAGCCTGCATGACTTTGTCACTCATCAACTCCAAGCAATGGGTCCTTAAAGTAAGGAGGTTCCAAAATTCAGGGTCAAAACACAGACGCTCCTTTAGCTTCTGGAGAAGGTAAGACATTGCAGTAATATTATTAGCACGTCTAGTGTATACATGTCTATATTATCATTATAATAATACATTCCCTCATTCACCCTTCTACAAACCTGTAGAATATGGAAGCGAACACAGGTCTTGACAGGGCTGTTGCAGGGATGCGGCTCGTCGTCAGGATGCATGTATAGCAAACACACAGTGTGGTAAGCCTCCAGGCTTCGTTCTTGGCAGAAAACGAGCAGAGCACAGGCTCGACAGATCTCCAGGTCGTGAGGAAGCAGGAAAGCGATGGTCTTGCAGACCAGTGACTGGGTTACATTGTCTGAGTGTATGTCACACAGCTGCAGGGCCCTGGCACAAAGCTCCACACAGACCTGAATCCCTTCCTCTCCAAGCTTAAAAACCACACGTAATATGCAAAGTTTAATTCAATGAAGAACACCACAAAACACAACTGAAACATTTATAGTTGATTCAAAGTTTTTGTTAGAAGCTTAATACAATGATACTATTACAACATTTAAAAAAGAAAACAGTAGTTATAGTTAGTCATGTCCTACCTCTGTGTTGACTAATTTAATGAAGGGGAAGATGGCTCTGACATTAGTTGCAGAGGAGGCCAACTGCAAACACTCCAAGAGAAACCCTTCTCTTGACGGATGTGCTCTGAGGAACAACCTGCTCCAAATAAACACCAAATCCCTGCAGGAAAGCACCAAAGCACAGGAAAATTGTCACATAAAAGAAGATTTTATGGAAATATTCATTGGAAATTGACATATTTTAGGGCAGACCTTACCAAATGTAGTACATGTCTCCATTGTATAACTGCTGGGTAAGAAAAGTTTTACAAAGTGACAGCAGGAGATCATTTTTTTCCACACTCTCTGTATTACAGATGATCTCAACAGCATCATGGCCATCAATATCTGCCATCTGAAGACAAAGACATACCAAGTATCTAACAAAATGCACTTTTATGTGGGTTTTATTTTGCAATTCTCTGGCTGTTCATTTAGCTTTTTCACACTTACTTCTTTGAGAAGATGTTCATGTAGTGATGCTTTGTAGAGGCAGGTCAGGTAGGCCTGATGGAAGAACAAATGGTTTCCAGTTTCACGGTTCTCAAGGCAGCTTTTAGCAAGTGCCATTGCTTCCTGCATACGCTCACAGGCCTGCAAATATCGAACTCGAAGCTCTAGGAAAATTGGTAACTCTGAGCTCAAGTAATCCTCCACTAAAAGACAAGAAATATAAAACAATTATAATGTCATTTAATAGTGGCAAATAAGTATTTAAAAAAATATTGAAAAATTAACTCCTTATTCAACTATACAAGTACACAGATATAAAGTCTATTACGTTTACAAAGATATATTGCATACATAAATCAATGTGTGGAATGTGTGTTTAAAATGAATTAATGAGACAAAAACATCACTGTTAATGTATTCTCTAATGCAAATAAAACAAATAAACCTACCCTGTTTTTGTGGCATGTTTGCTTCTTTTATGATGGCTTTTAATATAGGATTCTCCCACGGACCTCCTGTTTTGATGGTCTGCTTGACGTGTTGGAAGTAGACATTTCTGTGTCTCAATAACTGAGTGTGGCACTCCTACAAAACAAGCTTATTTAATATAACAACGCTTGTTTGCAGAACAAGTGAAAACAAAAAATATTAAATTGTTTTTTTCCGAAGAAAAAAGCACAAGCATAAAAGAAAACAGATTAATAATGGTTTAAGAAGAAACAATTGGAAATTTTAGTTACTAGAAAAGAGTCAAGGATGTCTTTTAAAGGCTCCTCCCCATATTCATCTTTGCCAAAAAACAACAATAGTTCAAAGAAGCTCCTGTAAGAAAGAGAGAGAACCAGTCACACACACAATATGGTATTACTATGAAAAATAGAACAAGACATTTATAATAAAACTTAACATATTATTGTTTAATGTTACTTTTAACCCGACCCTTACATGGCTAGGCTGCTGAGAACATAAAGGATGTGCTGGCAGTCATCAGGGAAGGCAGCAGTGGCTTTGGTAAAACTGCAAAGTGCTGTCCGTAGCACCTTTAGTTGTGGTAGAGGGACCTGCCATTGTCCAGTATATTCTTCAACCAACTGGAAAAATTAAAAAAAAAACATCAACTTGCAACTTAAAGGGTTCACCATTTTGTGCACTTGATCCACTAGTAGATAGGCATTCAGTTTTATTTTGCTCATCGTAATTTTGATAAAACTATGAATACAAAATAGCTTTTTGTAATATTCAATGTTTTTTTTTTTTTTTACTTATTATCTATAGTTGTTTAGGTCAACAGTCGCGTTGAATGGTTTTGATAAATTAGCTAAATTTTGTAGATACTGAAAGCTTAAAAAAAAACAACAAAAAAATTTTGAAGTCGTTTGAAATTGTAACATACGTTTGAAGAAAACAAAGCGCAATCTTAATACTAAATCCAATGCAAAACAAGTTAAACATAGGTTTGTAAAAACAAGTCTTCTGTTACACTTAGCCTTACTGGCTAACAGACCTGCTAAAAGATGTCATGGCAAATCAAATATAAGAGCAGTACTAATATAGTGCGAAAACAAAGAGCGAGCCTAATAATTTCTGTAATGTCACAGGTAACCACAATAGCAAACAACATGATGCAAGTTTTACTAAAACAATAAATGAATAGTACTGCTTCACCGGAGGCTAACATTAGCAATTAGCTACAAACAGGCATTGATTCTGTAAAAAGTCAGTGGAAATTGGTTCCAACGTACCTCACAAAACTCAGAGCAATAACCTTTGCTGTTCAAAGACGAGACGTCCTTACAATGTCTATTACATAGCGTTTCCAGGGCTAAATCAAGCCCGTCTGTTTCCAAATCACTTTCGCAGTCCGCCATACTGGACTCCGTATCAGGCGCATAGCCCAAGTTGCCAGGTAGAAAGTACAATATCCCCATTTGCACCGGAGACAGAACCGACCGACATGGCAACCTTGCCACTACAAGGGTCAATCTTTTGAACTTTCTTAATCTTCTGAAACATTGTGAGCGGGCATTACACAGTTATACTTAAACACATCTATACCCTTTATTTTAGTGTAAGTAAATATGCAAAATATTGTAAGCATTAGGAAGATAAATATGTGAATATGTGAATGGCCCATTTGAGTTTACCAGCATTAGTAAATTAAAGGGACCTTCCAGATTCCAGTACCCCAGCGCTTACGCTTTATAGCCAGGGGAAAATTTGGACCTGCAGCAACTTCCATACACGATATATTACACAACTTTGTGACGATCAAAAACTGCACGCCAAAAAGAGTCTTTAAAGAGGCATTGGTTAACCCCAGGTACTAGTGCAGCGCCGCATAGTGGCTGGTGGTGCAAATGAAAGAGGAAATGGCTATTTCTAACCATTTATTTATAACAATTTTATTGAAATTATTAGGTTTAAAGAAAACTGACTGGTTATGAAAAGCAATAATAACATTAAAGTCATTGTCAATACATGCCATCTAAACTGTGTACAAAAGTCAATATTAACATTTATTTATTTAGCAGACACTTTTATCAAAGTGACTTACATTGAGCTTCTAATTACCAGTGTTACAGCTGACCACTGGAGGCAAGGTAGGTTTAATGTCTTGTCCACGGACACATCGACAGTATGAACTGTGGGGAGAGTGGGAATCGAACCGCCTACCTTCCAGTTGAAGGATGACCACTCTACCAATGAGCCACTGAGCCCCAATACATTTAAGTAGAATTTGTTCTAAAAGCCCACCTGGTCAAAAATCGACCAGCATACAGTGTTTTAGTGAAAAGGAATAATGTGCCCTTAAATAATAAATGCACTGTGTGATTTAACAAATATTATAAGCATACTCTTTAGCTCTCAAAAAACTTTCATTAGTTCTAGTCATGAGTTCTTTCCAGGATAATAGAAACATTGAAATGCAACATAATTGACTATGTAGATTAAAAGAAGGCATTAATGTTTGAAATGTATTGATAAATTTAAGGTGGTTATTTTTGAATGTTAGACGGCTACAGTCAAAAAGGAAAAATAATTCCTCAAAAACATATTTGGGACTAAATAAGAGCAAAATCTGCAACATGTTTTTGTCTTAACATAACTATCAATATTTTGCAAGTAATGCAAATCATGTTTGAAGCTATTTGTATCATAAAGCCAAAGTGAAGTTTATCTATAGACTTCCATAGCTCTTTTAACTAAAAGGTCTGTAGTACTTTTGCCAGCCACACAGGGATGCCAACACACCATCATACAGCTAACATTTTGCCTGTTACTGTTCCAATTTTCTCCTTGAAGCATTAAAGTAGGTATGAACGATGTGATCAGTACAGTAAGCTGCATTATAAAAGTAAAACGTCTACAAGCACAAAGACAACCATGACCACCATTTGGTTGTGAATTGTTTATTATTGGTTATTCAGACAGAAGAAAGAGACAAAAACAACAGTATACAAATACTGGTCATATCTGTCAAAGACACAGTATACATGGCACATGTTATCTCTCTGGCATAGAGTACACCCTTACACTTGACTCAGCCACAATATTTTCATCAACATTTTATGTGCCCTCTTGGAGGCAGTAAAGAAATAGTATTTCTATTCCAAGTACATGAGTAGGAGTACTATAATAAGGAATTATCCACCGGTGGCTCTCACAGTCATTAACCTAATGCTGGCAAAGGAGTAGGTGTGAGCTGTGAGGAATGGTTGTTTAATGGCTTAAGGATATGTCAATAACATGTTAAATAACAAATTTTGAAGCTTAGTCATGTGTATAAATTTAACTAGCTATAATCAAATTTAATTTATACATTTTTAGGACAGCATACAATGTACATTAAGCTGAAGCAGAGAAGCATGTACCAGATTACAGCTTCCTCTGTAGTTCAATATTGCACTTGTTTTTGTTGGTAGGGGAAACCTACACAGACACAGGGAGAACATGCAAACTCCACACAGAAAGGCTCTGCCCTGAATGGGAAACAAACCCAGAACCTTCTTGCTGTTAGTCAGGAGTGCTAACCACTCTGCCATCGCGCCACCATCAATACTTACACTAGTAAAATAACATGGCCCCATCTTGTAAAACCTACATAAATCCTTTTTTCCAGATGTTTATAGACATTGTAATAGACATTGTAATAGACATTATTATTAAAGATAAAGCCAGTCAAATGTGACAAAACATTAAAATTTAAAAGCTAAGATGAAAACATGTTACAATCAGAACATATTGAAATGCTTTTGTGCGCTGAAACCAAATGAAACACTGTGAGATATGGAAATATCGCAACCAATGTAAGTCACTGCTTGGTATGTTGTGGTATATTTTACAGATGTCCTGTATTTCAGCCAACGGCATGGACTACATAGAACTGAGGTCATTTGATGGAACAGTCATATTAGTTAGCTATTTCAAGACCTTAAATGGGGTTGATCATTAATGCTCTGAAGGCAAACTTCTAAAAAGGTCAGCAGTGGCCCGATTTCTAAAATCCAACATGTCAGGATGCCACAACACACAGCAATTAACATCAAGGAGATCCGGCTATGCTATAAATAGAAGGACTTGGATTTCAATGAGGAGCCTGTGTTGAGCTGCTGCCATTTAGACTGCTGAAGCGCCTCATGGAGTGTCTTTGTGATCATTGTCCCTTTAACACATTCAGTCAGGATTCAACCGCTATTTTCCAGCCAATCTGCCATTTGTCTGTCCTTGCAAGGTGCCATATCTGCGGAAATTGTATGTGCATAATTGTAACCATCAGAGATAATGGCTGCACCTAATAAGTCTTTGGAAAGCTTTTTTGAAGTCCTCATTAAAGATGGTATAAATTAGAGGATTGATCAGGGAATTGAGATAACCCAACCACGTCAAAAAGTCAGCCATTTCCATCGAAATACTGCACGAACCACAGGTGTTGACAATCACCTCCTTGACAAAGAATGGTAACCAACAGATGACAAAGGCCCCTATTATGAGCCCCAGTGTGGATGCTGCTTTGCGCTCCCTTGCGCCTGAGATCCGTGGTCCCTGGTAAAACTGACTCCTGCGTGATTCATTACGTGACTCACTTTGTGACTCTAGCCGGCGCGACTTAAAATGAGATGCCTTTACGGAGACCCTTGAACGTGGGGGATCCTCGGTTGAAGGTTCAGAGATAGACTTTTCTGCTGGGCTGATGGGCTCTGGAGTTTGTGCCCCTCCATCAGGTTCCCCTTCTCCAGCAGGGTAAGTTGACGGGATCATGCTCCCATTGGTCATACATGAGTGACGGCTGGCTCGGCTGGCTTCCCTTCGCATGTACAGGGTCTGAGCTGCCCGGTAGATTTTATAGTATAGGATAAGAATGAGGAGCAGGGGTATGTAAAAGGCTCCAAATGTGGTGTACAGGGTAAAGGTGATGTGGTGATGGGTGATGATGCACTGATCTTCATGCTCTGCGTCTCCACTGTAGTAACGCCACAGTATTGGAGGGAGTGAGATAAGAATAGACAGAAGCCACACTAATGCAACCATGGCCCCAGCTCGAGCCCCAGTGCGCTTGCGTGAGTACTCCACTGCATCAGTAATGGCCCGGTAGCGGTCAATGGCGATTGCAGCGAGGTGAAGGATAGAGCATGTGCAACAGGTGATATCCACACTTAACCAGATGGTACAGACTGCCTGACCCATGAACCAGTGCTCTTTCTGGATGTAGATAATACTGAAAGGCATGACGAGCACAGCCACCAGCAGGTCGGTCACTGCTAATGAACAGATGAGGTAGTTGGCTGGGTGGTGCAACTTGCGGGTGACGCCGATAGCAGTGATCACCAGGCAGTTGAAGAATGTAGTCAAAACGGCCAGTATAGACAGGGTGATAGTCAGCAGGATCTTACTGGTGGGGAGAACAGGAGTCTCCAGTGAGTCATAGTCACTGCTGCTTGTGGTAAAAACCCCTTCTGTCCAATTGGCAAAATCCATTCTGTAATAAAAAGTACAATGTGCATTAGACACAAAGTGATTATGTGTTCATTTATGTCATTTCATCTTCTTTCTGTGATTAATCTGAGAAGGATATGACATTTTAAATAGGATGCATGTAATCAAATAGAAAAAGTCAAAATTATTTTATTTTGTGGGGTTAAACTGTGGAACTGTATGAGTGTGGAGTTAAAACAGTGTTCCACCATAAAACAGTTTAAAACAAAATATGTTTTCATGGAATACAGGGAGGAAGTGTGGGTGTAATAAACACATGTTGTTTTGTTTTATTTTATTATTGTTTTTATTAAATGTATTTAACATTATTATTACTTTTATTATTACTATTGTTAATACAAATGGTGATGGGGTAAATGTAACATTTAGATGATCTTAAAGGTTAATAGTTTAAATATTGATGCTGGGAGAAGTGTTTCAAAGTCTTGACTTCTTTCCACTCCTTTTTGAACAACACAGAATTTATATATATTTTCTTGTCTAGTTTGTGTTTCTGTTTAAAATAAAACCTTCAAATAAAAAATAAAGAAATTCTAATTAAAGCAGAACTCTAAATTACAATTCATTACTGTTTTCAGTTCACAGTACAATGTCCTTTCTAATGTACCCTATTTGAACCAGACCTTGACTTTATCCGTTATGTAATTAAAATGCTGCCCGTGACCTTTATATTGTGTTGTAAGCAGGGCGCAGAAGCATGTTCTTTTTGCAGTTTCTTTGTACATTTGTTTTGGCCTTTTGCCTTCACTTGATAGGACAGTAGACAGACAGAAAACAGGGCAGAGAGAAGGTAACAACACCAGGAAAATAACCTCAAATGTGACAAAATCTCCCAAAAATATAGGTTTTAATATGAAATATTACCCAAAGTATACATCAAAAACAATACATTTGTGTTTGTCATGGTGGTGCCCCCTTTTAAAGAAGCTTGTATCGTGCATTGTACTCAGGCAAGTACATTTACATACTCACTACAGCCTTATAAATCAATTGCCTGACATGATGATGTTAAAGGATATTTCCAAATATATAGCAGTTAAAAATACTACTACTATAATCATTTTAAGCAGCTAAAACTGGAAGGATAATATAACCCACAAAGATTGATATGATTCTGTCCCATCTCTCCGTTTTGGGGAGACATGCATAAAACATGCCAGTGTGGATTAAAATAAAAGTTTATATTCAAATGTGCTTTTAAAGATAATAGACTTCTACAGTGCTCGTAGTCTTAAAAAACTAAATGGGTGGCACAGCCTTGAAAATCTCTTCAAACTTGCCTAAAAAGTTTTGCGTGATGATGAAAATGAACAAGCCACTTGTACCTGTCAGAGTTTTAAATGGTTGATTCCCGTTGCTTCAGTGCTCTGCAGATTGCCCGCTCTGATCTGTGCTGTCTGTAAGCCCTTCCATCACATCACCTCGGTCCCCCATCAACACCTGTAAGACACACCAAGAGAAGAAAATTGGATCGAGAGAAAGGGACTTTTAAAAGTGTTAGTGAGATCAGGCTAATACACTTTTTTGTCACAGCTCACTAACTACTCTGAAAAAAAAATAATGTATTGGGCCATCTCCTTCCCAGACACCATAAAAGACACAAAAAAAACAAAGTGAAAAGGATCAATCCACACTAAACAAATTCAGGCAGAAATACGCCCCCCCCGTTTGTTATTGTTGGATTTCAGCCAATCAGTAACAGGTTCACGGCAGGAGCCTCTCAAGGAGCACTCCAGAGAGGTGTGTTTTTGTACTTGCTCAAAATCAAATATCAGGAGTCACTCTCTTCACCTTGAAAGTGATAAAGTAAAGATGCCGTGGAGAAATGAAGGGCAGTGCAGTTGTCTTTGTAGTAAATCGTCACTTTTTCAAAGATAAATGGCTATTTGAGATAAACAGCGGATTATAATTTGAATTTCTCTGCAACAGATGAGAGAAGTGCGCACATCCTCTTTAGTATTTCGCAGTACGTCAATTACCAAACATGCACAGATTTACTCTCCTTTCTAAAAAGGCAGCATAACAGTGTGTGTGAGTGCAGCCAAAAATGTTTAAGTTACATAAAAAGCCTTCTTTTTGTCCTCTTAATTGCAATAGGATTCCAGTTTATCAAGCTTTTTCACAAGATCATTTACCAGATGTATGAATACATACAACAAACAGAAATATAATACATCGCAGCAAATAATTCATTAAAGATTACTGATATTACTAGCGTGCAATTGAATTAATATGCTCAGGTATATAACCATTATTGCTGCTTTTCTTCACTCGCTGCATAGCTCAGTATCCTGAAGACGTGAGTGGGAACTGTTGCTATAGAAACACACAAAGTACAGTTAGTTAATGTGGTTATGGAGCAGAGGCAGCCAAAGTCTAACTGAGGGGTCTGTAGTGAGACCTCTGGTTTCACATGTGGTGGACCAGGTCTAGGTGACCCGGCACTGAGCTGAGTGCCGTGGCATTTAAAAGTGAATAGGAGTTACAGATACAGTTAGCATAACCTGAACATGATCCATGATTATCTAGAAGCATGATTTCAGTGTCTTCAGTGTTTAATCTCTGCTGCCGTATACTGTGCAGATTAGTGGAACCAGTGTTGTAAATATATTGTATTGTTTGTGAAATTTGCAGCATCTATAATCACCACATCACCACATCACTACAATACTCCTCTTGAATAGACACTTATCACATAAACTCAAAGGACTGGGAAATATTTTATATTGCACAAACATTGGTTTATAGAACACCTTTGGCTCTAACAACAGGAGAGATCATTTGTTTTTTCATTCTTAATCACAATAGCACTATGTGGGTTGTTTATAGTCTGTATGTGGTTTAAAGGTTTTAACTTCACAAATAATTAATTTGATTTCTGTTGCTCACTCTTTGCTCTCTCATTGTAATGATCCCCACGGCCATGTCATCTGAGCAGAGATATTGAAATTGATTTCCAAGCTTACTACAAGAAAATCACTTCCGAAAGTGAAGTATGGCCAAAGATGTAAATAGAGCTGACACAGTGTTGAGAAGACTTGGGTACACTTCATTACACTACCTTGGCTGTGAAATACATTTAAACTACAAATGTCTTCACAGCTTTTCCAGAGCAAATTGCTTTGCGCCAAAAATGTGAGCCAATGAAGAGTACTTAGTTTCTTCAGAAGAGTGACTTTGGTCTTTAACGAAAATCAAATTGCCTTCCTCTGCACTGCAATGTCATTCCCCACCCTATATGTGGATGAGGTGAAAGTCTTACAGTGCTGAATATGCAGATTAGATTCTGTAGAGAGATACATGTTAATTACTGCTGGACATCTGTTGAGCTCTGCCACTGTACTCATGTCATTTCAGATGTGCATGTGAAAATAGTCAATAGTGTTTGCACTGGTGCAGAAATGTACAATTGCACAGTATGTTTCTGTGAGTGTGAAGAGATCTCCTGATGTGAATGACAGCGTATATGTTTACCAAGTCAGCCCCTCATTTACACTTCATTGTAAGATATGGGATTTCATCATGAAATATATGAGCTAAATAGAAACTAATGTCAGCTGTTTTGCTGCAGCGGATTTAGTAGTATATGGCTTATCTGACATTTAAAGGGCTGTATCAAGTCAAGACCGTCACAAAAGAGCTGTATGTGTAATCCCCATGAGGAATCAAAAGTGTACGAGCAGCAAAGAACCTGGCAGACAGGACAAAAACATTACTCCACTGCTATAGTTACTGTATTTTGTCATTCTCTTTGTCTAATAAATACATAACAAAATTAATCTATCCCAAAAAGCATGAAAAGCTTGATATGTACATCACAGTTTGTCAAAAATGTATCTTTTTTGATACATGAGCATGTGCAATAAATAAATTGCCCAACACTGCTTGAACAAAAATTCTATTTTTAAAGTCTATCTGCCAAGCATTCACACAATACAAACGTCAATATTTTCAGTCAGTCATATTAAGCCTTACTGCCAGGATGGCCACCTCATTGTAGATGCTACTCTTCTGGCAGCTGACATCTTAGGAGCAAATATCTTTTTTATTGGCCAGCCATACCATTTACTTGCCTTGTCTCTTTGAAATGAGTCTGGAATCCCTTCACTACACATCCATTTTACTGTGTGGACATTCTGTTAGACTTAGCGTAGTTAAGCGTATGTCTATCCAACCCAAATTCAGACCAGACGAATAATTTGTATCTCAAATTAAAATTGAGACCTTGTTGCACCAAAAATATCATGTTATCAATAACATAACCTGACTGGCTAAATGATCTGTTACACATAACCATCTTAGGAGGGCTTCCACAGAAAGCCTTTGCAAATAAGGACAGGTTTTTTAGATGAGTACCTGTCGATGACTTGGAGAAAAAAACGGCTATCACAAAGGTAATTTTATCCAATAAGAACAATGGAAGGATTTTCATCAACAAGAAACATTTTTTTATGACAGGTATAGTCTTTGTCAGAGTGATGATGTCTCAGCAGTGTGACAGATTCAGTCTGCACAGATAACGAGGCTGACGAAGCAGAATCTCCCTTGTCTCTCGTTTTGAGGGCCAGATAGAGAGAAGAGTTTACTTCACACATGGATCAGAAAAGCATATGTATCAGCACCACTGGCACACACATAAATACCACCTTCATTTAAAATGTTCGCTACCTCTCCCTGTCTCCCCGACAACTGTCACCTGAAATCCCACCTTGACGACACTTTGTCCCGGGAAAAACATTGAGCTGCCAAGTTGTTGTGAAGGACAAGGATTGTGTGTGAAAATGCTAATTGTGAGAGCAATAGTTCAGGAAAGTGCACAAAATCTATAAAAGGAAAATATAATCTTCCATTTATTTCCTTACTTTTAATTAAATAATTAATTGAGTTATACTAATTAACAAATCTGACCTGAAATAAACTGTTTATGTCTATTACATTAATGAGAGCTAGAGATTAGATTAGGAGACAATTAAAACTGACGGCAAAACAGTGCTGTAATAACATTTGGGACATTTTAATGGAATGGAACCATTAGGAACCATTAACACCTCTTAAAGACCTATTACACCATTACCACAATGGTCCTTTTCCTGGGAATTATTATTTTATAAATATAAGATAATTGTTATACATTAAAAATAGCTACAGTTAAAGACAATTCATTCACCATTTATTTGTTGAAACCCTCCAAAACATTCCCATTCTCCAGGCTGAATTAAACGGCACTCATGTCCACTAAGAAGCGCTTTTCACTCACTGACCCGTGTCCTTCTTTTATGCCTGACTGAATGGTTCTGTGTGTTTCCAGCATGGGCTCAGCTCTCACTACCTGCTTCACACAGATAAAAGCATTAACTATTCAAATACTCGATGACAATTCCTTCACAATGTTCAGACAAGGGGCAAAACCCCTCTTATGAAACATTTACAGGGATATTGATCCAAATATTGAACTACTGTGGGCATCATTGTTAATATTATTCCAAAATAAATGGCTCATTGGTCACCAAGCCACAGACCATAGAGAGATGGTGCACCAATGAGCTGCTGTTGATCATAAACTCATAATGGGCCTCAGGAAGTTAAGAGACGTAAGTTAATTATCAGTGGAAAAATGTTTCAAAACATGATGAAACAAATTAGTTTGGATGTATGTGCTCATAACAAGTGGACAAAAACATATTGTAGCCATATGTTCTTTTAAAGGTCTAGAAATTATAACAGTAAAATTGGATGCTATTAAGAACCCAAGCTTTCATGTCAATCTTTTTTTATCTTTTATTTTTGTAGCTTTAACCAAAATATTTGTAATTACTTTGCATCAAATAAACAAAAACTTGCATAGGGTGACCATGTGTCCTATTTAACAGGGACTGTCCCACTTTAACACTCCCTGTCCTATGTCCCAAAAATAAATTCCTGTATAAACACCAAAATATTCCAGTTTGGAGCAGACCATGTCCCTACTGTCCCTATTTTTACCATTACCAATCACTGCAGTAAACCTCAAAACGATTACCCATAGACTTTTGTCACTGAGTTCCTCAGTTCCTCAGTGTATCCTTAAAGGACGAGTACATTCAACCTTCTTCAGGCTTCATTGGGAACGTGTGCACCCATAGTGTACTTAGGTTATGTTATAAAAAGGTCATGGCTCTTTGGATGTTTTTTTTTTACTTATTATTGTCAAATGGACCAGAGCAATTCTTATTTTGTGTTCACTTTTGACATAAAGTGATGGAACTACCATTGTTTTGAACAAAGAACAGATTTTGTAACATTAGTTTTAATTTACCAGTGGGTTTTTTGGAGATAAAAATAATTGTTCTAGTCTGGAAATACGGTCACACTAAACTTTTCTGAAACTAGTATAGGCTATGTGTTAGGTATCCATTACAATTGTTACCTTCATGTTTGTGTATCCTTGGTCAGAGACTGAAATAATTCACTCAAGACGTTATTGTCCCTTGCCTACATTCACAATTTTTCTTTTTTTAGTTAATTTTCTACTCTAACAAAAACATTAAACCAAAAGCTGGTTAAGTAATGTGCACAATAATTTAGTTATGAGTAGGGTATTTTTATTACAAACTAAAGTAAATGTGCTGTAACCATTAACATGACGTGAGCAAGCACTGTGGCTCTCTCTATTTAATGATACCTAAAAGCTTTCACCCAGTGCAAGCACAGAGAAATCCCAGGCCACTGCACATTTTTGGATCCCCATCTTCATTATCACCCAATCCCCAAAGCAGTCTAGGCTCAATTTGAAATTAGGTAATTGTTACATGTGTCATCCTGAGTATAAATGAAAACATCCAGTCACATGATTAAATCCCTTTGAAGGAGACTTTACTAATAGTTTGAAAGGACTACATCAAAGCACTCCTATATAAAAAGAAAAAGGTATCCTAAATAATTTAATCAGACATCCAGCTCCCTGAAATTACACTAAATAATAAGTAAGCACACAACCGCAACTGCACATTAAATGACTTTTCTTGGTTGATGCATTGCAATATATTTGAGAGTCAGACTGCGGCACGGCACTGGGAACATAAATGAAAAATAAGTTATGTCTCCACTACATTGAACAGTCTGAAAACTGCCACTCCCTCTAATCTTGTCTCTGAGTCTCCATCCGTATCAGCAGTTTGTTCAAGCTTTACATAAACTGTGTAGTATACTTCATTAAGAGTACATTTACTTGATTTGTACTGTATATGGCTGCTCTAGATCTACATTTGGGGTGCAGAGCCTACCTTCAAGGACGAAGGTAGGCGGTTCGATTTCCACTCTCCCCACAGTTCATACTGTCGTTATGTCCTTGGGCAAGACACTTAACCCACTTTGCCTCCAGTGGCTGTAACACTGGTAATTAGAAAATTAGAAGCCCAATGCAAGTTTCTTTGGATAAAAGCATCTGCTAAATGAATAAATGTAAATGTAAATTTAAAGGTGTATTACAGAAGTTTCAATGGTTCAAATAACATTTGTTCTAACCCAAACATGCATCAGCAACAGCCTGATGTGCAGACAGTTGCCTCTGTAATCCTGTACAGTCAATTAAATGAGAAGGTTATTGGATTGAAACTTCTGCGCTGTTTCAGCAAAGATGACGTAATGCGCGTGCATGATCATTTATCTGGTTTTCACTTCCTGATTTGCCGCCAAAGTTGAAAAGGAATCCTCCAAAGACACAGGGAAGAGACAGGCCTCTAGCCCAGATTCTTTATTGGTTGTTATTTGTTTGCACAGTGAACACGCACAACACTGGATGCAGTACCACTAAAGTCAGAAGGGGTACACTAGTATGAAAACTCTGTATCTTACATAATGCTCCTTTAATATAACCATAGATGGGAATGGATGGGTACACCCAAAACACAATTTCAGCCAGACAGTCTATTGAACAAGTTTCCAATGGTTTCCTTACTCTGTTAGCATATATTTCTATTTTCTACATTAAGATCCTCAGTTAACAGTTTACTTTTTATTTACAGGAATTAAAGTCTTTTACATTATTTCTAACCATCTAAATTGCTGAGACACGAGTTATAACAATTTAAAATACTGTTTATTTAGTTACAAATAATGTCATAAAAATATATGCTTTTCATAAGTGATAACTGTGTAGTGAAAGTCTTGTCTGTGGGCCTTACATTACAAATCCTGCCATCTTTAAAACACTGTGTTTGTACTAGTTACATAACAATATGTAGTTGTTGTTCTGATGTATCCTGGTACATTTTATTTTTTCTCTGTACATTGCAGATTAACTCTATAACAGGTTTTCTCATAAGGGAGCAAGGCACTCACTTCCTGGCTTGTGAAAATTGAGTTTGGCTGTCTGTTTAACTGTGTTAACATACTGTACTAGAGTAAACACGCAGCTGGAGCTGGGGCCTGTAGAAACACTTTTATATAATAGCACACATTTACTCTGGAAGCATCACTCAACCTGTGTGACGAACATTATTTGCATATACCATACAGAGCTGAGCCACAGAAGATCATTCATTTATTTATTTATTCATGGTGACAAGTGATGATGACTACAAATGTTTGTCATACTGTTTGTGGACGTGACAATAATAGATCATTTATTCTGGTAGATAATGCTCAAATACAGTTATAAATGCTGAATATTAATATCTTTTAAATAGAAAGTCATTTACGTATCCAGATAGAGCTGTATTCTACAGTTTAGCAGGCGGTCCACTTCAAAAAGCCCTGCTCGCCTGCCTCTGACATCCACAAAAAGTTGTCTCTTAGCACATGAAGGTTACAAGGTGCTCACAATTCTGAGTTAATGAGAGCCTTTATTTAAACATATCCACTGCAGGTCTGTATAGCATGATATAATTAGTAGCCTGCTACTGAAGTGTTAAAGCGATTAATTATTCTAATAAAGTGATCAAAGCACAAATGTGTGTTGTTAATCAAGTAAAAAGTCCCCCAAAGAGATATAATCACAAAACAATCAGCACAGTGTTGTTTCGGTGTAAATTGCTCCGCCACTCAAAAAAAAAACAAAAAAAACAAAAATCAAAACAAACCACCAGACCAGAGCCGACAACACATATCAGCCGCAAAAATGAGCTGCTGCTAATGTGTTTGTAAAAGACTGCTTCCAAAATGTGCACAGCAGATGCATCGTTCATTTACAGTGGCGTTTTGTTTTTTTTTAATAACTGGACTTTTTGCTTTCATTGATATCTTGCCCTGTGTTCACTGAAGAGAAAAAATAACAAGTCTACCTACAGTAGATGCTCAACAGGTCGTTTTAGTCTTTTATCTGTTTTTGGTGCAGGCCGGATTAAGTACAAGGGAGTGGTGCATCAGAGCTTTTGGCTGGACATTACATTATCATCTCCAACACGGTTCTATTCTTTCACTCATTTGTAAAAATAAAAATAAACTTGTTTTCTTCTGGATTTTGTAAATTTGATTGTGTAAACGCTTGCCATTTTAAGCACATGATTATTAAGTTAAACAAAGCTTAAAATCATATTAGCTAGGCTACCCCATCTTACAAGTTGTTATGAAAAAGATATGCCTAATTTGTCATTTTTATTAAAAGAGATTTGGTGAAGCAAAAGATAAGGCATTGAGAGGGTCAAAGATACATTTAGACAAAGAGTGTTTTGTCTCACAATGTAATACTGATTTACATGTTACAGGTAGGACTGGAAAATACATTTGAGCTTCAAGATTTACAATAGCCCTTTAAAACATTTACAACTACACCACCAAGTTAACAAGATGACAGCCAGTGTTGAGCATCTCTTTAGAATATCTAGCTCTAATGTATGGCCTTAGAGCAGTGCTGGAGTCTAAAAGGAAAGTTTAACTAAGCTGCTCCAAGCTAAAGGACATTGAAAAGTCAATCCTTCAGGTTACAGTGTTTGGCAAGGCGCTAAGTAACCCATCCTGTAGAAGAAAACAAATTACAGAAATAACACTAAGGATAATAGGTATTACTAACACGACATAGTGAGCGCTGTACAGCTCCATTAATGAGGGGACATTGCTTTATTCTGAAGCTACATTAATTGAATTGTAGTTTACCTGATGCACAGTTCCTCCGAGCAGCATGTGGTGAAAGCACTGCTAATGTATTTCCTTAAGAGTAGCCCTGTAATGAGGGCATCTGAACTCTACCAGCAGAGGCTAATGAAGCCAAAAACTGAGAAAAAAGCAACATATCGAATTTTCAAATTAATGTAATGTTCTCTTATATTACTTTTCTAGATTTTGACCATGTGTTCTTCACAAACAAGAGCTAAACGTTTCTTTGATGTGCTGCTGTATCTAACTGGGTGCGCCACTGGAAACAGATGATTAGGGTGTAAGGTTAGTAAAAGTCTCCGTGCAGCATCAAGCAGCTTTAAATTTAAAATATGCTCACCAAAGACTAGTGCGTAGCTCCAGGGGTTGAATAACATACAAATGGATATCATTATGAGGAGCTGTTGAGTTTCTCGCTTTCCAAACTATTTTTTACAGCAGATATTGAGCTCAGCAGAGCCCCTCACCCTCAATCCATTAGCCTCTGCTCCACGCACCACTGCCACAACCCAAATTGCACATTGCAGATAATAAAGAGCAAAAAAATGTTCCCAACATTGATGAAAAGTCAGTGGTGCATCTTTGCTTTTACTCTCACTTGGCACCATTATAATGACACATTTCACAGTGACTGTAGATTGGGGACTTGGGAATCCTGACAAATCTCATTTCTTGTGTCTGTCAGGGCTGACTCCATGAAACAAAAGCTATTTGATTACATTTTTAGAACACATCAGTAAATATTGATTTATTTTAACATTAATGGCATTATCATTGTGCCTTTTAGTTGTCTTTCTTTTGATGTAGGCCTATCTTCCTCTTGTCCTTATGCTCTTTATAGTTATGTGGATGACGTAAGCAACGTTGTTTCAGTTTAACACCAAATCTGAAAATAAAAACCTTGCTATACCAGACCGTTTTCCTTTTGTCTAAGGGAGGAGGGTCTGGTCCTTTCCTCAAAGCGAATCTGTTCTCTTGGCGATTTTGTGGACGGACCAATCACAAGCCGTTTGTCTGCAGCAGGGTGTGGTGTGCTGGCCACGTCATACATAAGTAACTCGGCTCTAGCAGCTAGTCCAATACATTCAACATGACGAACGCCTCTACCGAGAGGCCGTTTATTTCTGCTGTCGCTTCGGTTTTGTATAACCAGCAAAGTGTGAAAACGGTCAAAAATCTGCTCAGAATGGCCAATGGCCTTGTATTCTCAAGGCAAAAAAAAAAGTCTTTAATCTTGGTCTCTGCTTTACCGTGACCGACGTTTATCTGATTGGTTAACATTACGTCTGTAAACCCCGCCCTTGAAATTGAATGCAAGAAACAGGGTATGGACTAACTTCTTTATGTAGAATAGGAAAAGAGCATGGGCTTTTAGTGAAAAAGTCAGCAAGTAAGACGTTTTTAAGAAATTAAGATGGAACAGATGGAGAAATGGAGTGATGATTTGTTGTCAAATTTTGACTGACATTGCTTATTTCAGATGCTAACACTTTACTTGCTGGGACCTGACACAATGAACTATCAGAGTGACTTTCTCCTGTTTTACTGTCACTGTACAATACATTTTGAGTCTGCAATGCTATAGTTTGGCTTTTACTTTTTTGATAAACTGATTGCTTTTCTTTGCTTTAAAGTTTTATTTCTATAGTTCATCTTAACAACTATTTAACTCAAGCCAACAAGGTAAACAATTATCAGGCCAACAAAGTCACATCGACCATAGCTTGTGGTCTGTTTGTGGTTTTCAGTTTAAATAGAAAGAGGATGTCTGTAGAGGTCGACTTGATGTCTGTAGAGGTCGACTTGGCCTTGTGCTAGAGGGGGCGCTGTTCTGTGGCGACCTGCAGCTGTGTGCGTGAGCGTGTCGGTCTGTTTTAACGTCTTTTATCAGTCTTTTAGCCACCTGGAAGATGATATTTTTATGTTGTTGTTTTTATTAATGACTCCTGAGCACTTGAGGAATGGAAGTCACTTTTTATGCCCTGTTTTTATTGGTTATTTTAAACTTTGTTTGGAGTCAGCAGTCACAAACATTCAGATACTCTCGTGATTTCCTACTGGCATTACAATGGAGCTACCTGCACAGTATGTCGGACTCCAGTGTCAATACACAGACTATGAATCTTCCTCTGGAATTACAAAATGTGCACAACAAAAACTCTACAAAACCAGTTAAAAAAGTTAGAAAGCGAGGAAAACGGGGCGGCGTGAAAAAACGAACCCGGAAGCTGCAGCGGAAAAACCGCATCCCGTTGCCCTCAATCATTCTGGCTAACACGCAGTCTCTGAGGAATAAAATAGACGAACTACAGGGAAATGTGAGCCATCTGCGGGACTACAGGGATGTGTGTCTTATGGCTTTTACGGAGACCTGGTTAAATGAAGCGGACGCGGACTCAGCGCTGGAAATAAGCGGCTTTGGCGCTCCTCTGCGCCTGGATCGGGACCGAGAGGTGACACACAAAACACTGGGAGGAGGGGTATGTCTCTACATAAACCAGAGATGGTGCAGTAACATTACTGTAAGAGAGCAGATGTGTCTCCCGGACATCGAACTCCTGTCCGTGTCTTTAAGGCCGTTTTACCTCCCGAGAGAGTTCCCCCAGATATTTGTGACTGTTGTTTATATCCACCCTAAGGCTGATGCTAAGTCTGCGGCTGACATTGTTTTTAAAACTATAAATAAGCTTCAGTCTATTTCACCTGCTGCTCCCAATTTTATACTCGGCGATTTTAACCACTGTAATTTAAAGAAAACCCTGAACAGTTTTTATCAGTATGTCAAATGTCCAACACGTCGTAATAAAACCCTGGACCTGTGCTACGGCTCCATTAAAGGGGCTTATATCTCGAAAGCAGGACCTGCACTGGGCTCCTCTGACCACAACACAGTCCACCTTCTGCCCGCCTACACCTCGGTGCTGAGGAGGGAAAAGCCTGTTAGGAAACAGGTAAAGGTGTGGACTGAGGACAGCTCTCTGGCGCTGCAGGGCTGCTTCGAGTGCACAGACTGGACAGTGTTTCAGAACTCTTGTTCTGACATAGATGAACTGACTGATGTTGTCTGCAGTTACATCTCCTTCTGTAAAGACTCAGTTCTCCCAAACAGAGAAGTCAAGGTGTATCCTAATAACAAACCATGGATTTCCAAGGACATGAAAGATCTGCTTATCAAAAGGAAAACTGTATTTAACTTGAAGGTGATGTGAATGCAGAAAGGGTTGTGAGAAAGGAGATCAGGGCTGAAATTAAAAAAGCCAAATTGAGATATAAGGATAAGATTGAGGCTGAACTAAGAAGTAACAACTTAAAAAGAACCTGGAATGGTATGAAAACAATGATTGGGTCACATGATAAAGTCAGCAGAGTTGCACTTGATGGTTTTAATTCTGATAAACACTTGGCAGATGAACTAAATGTATTTTATACACGGTTCAACACAGTGGATTTTAATGATAAGATTGCCGACATCAGGGCAATGACTCGAGCCTCTCCATCAGTGTCTGTTGAGGTAAACACTGTGGCTAAATTGTTCTGCCACACCAAACCCAAAAGCCCAGGGCCAGACAACATCTGTGGACAGACATTAAAAAAGTGTGCTTACCAACTTTGTGGCATCTTCCAACATATTTTTAATCTGTCTTTACTACAACAGAAGGTCCCCAAAATTTGGAAGCACTCAGTCATTGTGCCCTTGGCGAAGTGCAACACTCCTAAAGCCTTGAATGATTTTAGACCAGTTGCTCT
Organism: Neodontobutis hainanensis; assembly: GCA_024349245.1. NCBI lineage: Eukaryota > Metazoa > Chordata > Actinopteri > Gobiiformes > Odontobutidae > Neodontobutis > Neodontobutis hainanensis. The sequence continues at coordinate 442,297 of JALDNG010000106.1, read as the reverse complement.
GACCTCCTTGGTTATGAAAACTTTTGAAAAAATCATTAAAGACATGGTGCTACTGCAGGTCAAGGAACAGCTAGACCCATTGCAGTTTGCTTACAGGTCTGAGAGAGGAGTGGAGGATGCTGTCATCACACTGTTGCACTTTATTCTTAAACATCTGGATGGAGCCAAGACACATGCCAGACTTTTATTTGTTGATTTTACTTCTGCTTTTAACACCATTCAGCCATTCCTGCTGGCAGAGAGACTTATGGCTGATTTTAACCTTGATTTTAACTTGGTTGGTTGGATATTGGACTTTTTATTAGACAGACCTCAGTGTGTTAGAGTGAATGGTATTTTATCTGATGTGCTTTATTCCTCTACTGGTTCACCCCAAGGCTGCTGTCTCTCCTCTTCTGTACATTCTGTACACAAACCAGTGTCGCAGTGTGTACAAGGATAGACACATTTTAAAGTTTGCAGATGACTCTGTAATCATCAGCCTGCTCAGAGGGGATGAACAGGATCATGGGCCAGTCCTTAATGACTTTGTTCAGTGGTGTGACCGTTCATTTCTACATATGAATGTGTTAAAAACAAAGGAAATTAAAATAGACTTCCATAAATCACCACCTTGCCCCAGAGCCACTGTCATCAAGAATACAGACATTGAACTGGTCGACAGCTACAAATATCTCGGAGTCATTCTGGACAATAAACTGTGTTTTGAGCCTTGGGTGGATGCTGTTTCTAAAAAGTCCAACAACGATTGTACTTCCTGAGGAAGATGAACAGTTTTAATGTATCCACTGAAATGATGACACTGTTTTATCGTGCTTTTATTGAATCGGTTTTATCCTTCAGTATTGCTGCCTGGTTTGGAAGCCTCTCCTGACCAACAAAAACAGACTGGGTAGTCTGGTTAAAGTGGCCAGTAAGATTTCGGGAGGAGTCAGGCTCAGCTGAAGGACATTTACAGCCGACAGGTGCAGAGGAAGGCTGGTGCTATAGCGCAGTCCCAAGACCATCCCCTCAGAGGGAGTTTGAGCTGCTGCCCTCCGGCCGGCGCTACAGAGCTCTGGGCTGTAGGACTAAAAGATTAAATATGTCGTTTTTACCGACAGCTGTGAGGCACTTAAATGGCACCTAGCACTTTATAATCATTTTGCACAACAATAATTGCTTGTTTGCACAATGTTTTTATTCATGTTTTAATTCCATTTTGCACATTTTTATCTTGGTTTTTAGTGATTTCCATTGTTGATCCTGCTCTTGAGTTGTTGAAGTGTAATTCTATGTTGTATGTTTTTTAAGGAGCATGATGCTGCAAAATTAATTTCCCCAAGAGGGACAATAAAGAAAACTTTGAACTTTGAACTTTGAAAGAGGATGTCTGCACTTTGTTAGTAAATATTTTTTTCCTTTTTCTACTATTAAACTTTTTGTTTTAAAACTTGGCCTCTTCTCGGCCAAGCAAGCCCTGTCACAACTGGATTAAACAGTATGAACATTGTCTGCAGAACTTAACTGAGAGGCAATTTTGAAAACTCAACATACCACAAAGTCAAATTTACCAAATCAGACACACAAGAAACAGTTTACTATCTGGAGCAACACAACTAAAACCTTCCAGAGGGTTTCTGAGGTTGTAGCAATAAATATATTTATTTGTATCATGCTGTAAGTTGTTGGAAATACAGAGTTTTAACACATTCCTCTAGAAAACAATTTGTGACAAAGTAATAATCTTAAAGATGATAATTATCATGTACCACTCTGTTAATGAGGTTTATGTAACAATACAATACATTTCCGTAGGACAATTATTTATACATATTATCATTATTCTTCATGGGTATTACTCATCCTCCCACATCTAAACTAAACAGCTCTAAAAGAGTTCAATTATGTATAATAGGCCTCTTAAAACCTCTCGAAAGCCTGTGAAGAATCTCTCACCTGAACAAGTTGGTCTTTATCTATTCCCCATTTCCAAAAATACTGAGAACAATAGACAAAAAGGCCAAGACATTTAACATTACTGTTAGGCGTAGTAGCCTGATTTCTTTATAAAGCAACAGTTACTTTAACCATAAAATACAACTATAAAATATATTACCTTGCATTCACTAACTTACATTAAACATTGGCTGATGGGGCATGCTTCCACTGTCATCCCATTTAAACCATAAACATACATCTCACCAAATTAACACAACCGTTGTCACCTTTACATTATTCTTGGCTGTCATATATACAAACATACAAGCAAGTACAAGTTGTAACATTAAAGATCTGTGTTTACCAACTGCACAGAGAAGTTCCACTGCAACAATATGCCAAGGATTTTATCACCTTGGACTTGGAGGCATTACTGAAATCCTCTGAATATGTAGGTGTTTGCTGCTGTTGCTACGCAGACAGTCCTTACAAGAATCAAAAAGCTATGTACTTGTTACCTTCAACAAAAAGGTAGTATGCCAAAAGAATAATCAAAACAACAACACTAAGCCAGGGCACGTGCTAAGGGCATTGTTGGTTTAGAGTTTGGTCAAAGTTTCATCAGCAGTTAATCTCATACATGTTCTCTTCTTATTGGCCTCCTGCATAAAGCCAAAGATGCCATCTGCTTCATAAGTTTGTTTCCAAGTTTTATCAATATATTACAATGCTATGTGTTTCAGTTTAGAGACGAGACAGAAGTTTGTTATGTTGTTGTGCTGATTTAAACTGGCTGAAACTTTTATGGATTTATTTTTTTTTCCTGTTATGAATGTGTTCAGAGTTCAAGTTGCCATAGGGATTTCTCAAAAAGCAGTTTCTGATGCATGATGGGACAAGACGAGGCACACATTGATCTCAACAAGCAGAGTTTTGGTAAACACAAAGCTACAACAGTAGCAGTATGTTGTCCACCCCACACACACACACACACACACACACACACACACACACGTCTTGTTTTATGAAATGTTATGGCCGCAGCAGCCTGTAGGTGCTGCTAGTGGGGCTTTTTAGTCTTGTTCCATTAAGGCTCCATTTCATAAGAGACCCTGAAGGGGAGAACATCTCTCAGAGCTGGCCACTCTATTAGATATGGTCAGCTGATGGATGGATGGTGGCTTCGTGTCTACTTTAGCCCCTGCAGGTTATTCAGAGGTAATAGATACAAGTTTAGCTTTACAGTCATTTTTAATCAGCAGAATGAACCTCTGCTAACAAAACAAGAGCGGACCCCTTGCATATCTCTTTTCGATTGTGTTGATGTATGAGCTGCCACACAACACACAAACAAGCAAAGCAAAAATAGAAATATGTGTTAGAGGAGTTTCTATGCTCTCTTAGTTTTGAAGCCCTGTCAGAAGACTTCAAAGATTCGTGAAAAAAACCCAATAAAAGCAGTGATGCATTTGCATTCTTTTGGGCACTTCTGTTGGCACAAGAGCCACTAATTTGAATACTCATATGTCATGGATTGGTGACAATTAATTAAAACATTGGTTACTGAATGGTTATGGGCTTTTTAGAATTGCAGAGGAGTATTTCATTGTGTTATTTTCACAACTGTCAGTGCGTAGAGACAAATAAAAGGACCAGAATGCTTGGAAAGAACCATTTTCATTGTTAAGCATGAATAGGTAAGGTTTATCCAGTTGGTATTTGATTGAAGCTCTCTGTGACATTTCAGTAAAAGGCTTTCCTTCAGATATCTCCCAGTGTCTTGTTAATAGCCAGGGGCAAAGAGAAAAGAAACAAGAATGAACTTAGGTCAAATGTCTTTAGCACTGCACAGGACAATATATGTTTATCTCGTAACTCGCCACAGGCAGAATACGTGAGCGTCTAATATTTTAATCCAACTACAGGCAATCTTCCCTTGCCTTTGCTGCACCTTGTTACCAGTCTATGAATGCAACAGCTGCATTAATGAAGTAACCAGAGAGAAGCAGAAACAGTGAGGACCAATCGAAACTATCGAGCCGTGTCCTTGCCAATTTTTACTCAGAGTAACTCATGATAATGTTAAAACTATTTCACATAGTGCACTTTCTGATCAATAATCATCAGTCAGACTCACAACAAAACAAATCAGAGGAAAATGGGTTCAATATCTCGGTAAAAACAACTAAATAGTTACTATATCCATCACTAATAAAGTCCCCAGTACAATACCATAACAATTTAGATGTGTAAATGATTTCTATTGTGTTTTTTTCTTTAGTAAGTAATGTCAAGTCAGTTTATTTAAATTCTGCCCTGTTCATTGTCTTGAATGTGTTATAGAAGATCGCCTCAAAGGATTTGTTAGAATTTTCTTTTAATTTACTCATCTAAGGAGTGGGTGACGTACAAATATTGAGGTCATGTGCCGATTTTTTAGTTGTAAATACTTCCTTCTATTTCAGCATGACAAATGTTAAGCCCTCTGCCTTTCAGGTACCGAGGCATTATTTAAGTTACCTTTGATGTCTTTCTGCTTTTACAGAACAATATTTTTCATTTGTTTACACCTCCGAAATTTCAATTGCATTTGGAAACCTTGTGTATAAATTTGTTTAAATATCTTGTAGACTGGAAGTACAGACTACATTTCTGTCTTTTTGAAGTAAGAAGAGGTGATCATTTCTGTCCTTCGCCCTGTGAGTGGTGATCTCCTATGGGAAATGTATTGTAGCAATGAACTGGAAGGTAATAAATAAGAAGGAGGTGTGTTGAGCACAATATAAACAGCGGTAAGCAGTGCTTTGTGTATTCCTGCCACAGAGGAGTCCTGAAAATAAATAACACCCTGAACCATTTGAGCACAGTATTAATGTTTCCACTAAGAGTTAGGAAGTGATGCGTAACCACTGCCTCGTGTTGAGCATAAATTAATATTCTTGAAAAAGGTATTCTTGCTAATATTTGAAAAAACAAAAATAGATGAGGTACTGGAAGTGATTCAGGCTTGTAGTGAAAGTCCACTTGGCAGCTTGCTGAGGTGAGCTATGCTAAATGCATGTTGCACTCTGGCCCTCATATCTTCCTCCTGTCATCCAACGTGTCCTTGGTTTGACTCAGCCATTCTTTTTTTTTTTCAAGGTAACGCCCCCTCTGTAATTAGGTAACATAGGATAAGTAAGATACATAAGATACATAAGATAGTTCTTCACGTTCAGTGGGCATTTTTGTAAACAAATTTAGATGTTGAGGATGTAAAAAAAGTCCTGTATTTTGAAATGAACATATTGGGAAAACTTTAGGATTTATATTTGGTGCAAACATTTAGTGCTTAAACATTATATAGTGTGTCCTTTACAATCCAATGTAAAATGATAAACCCCGCAAAAAAATAAAATGCATTAATAGGGTGGGTTAAACAAAATGACCCTTATTCACATTTCACAAAAAGCACACTATATAATTCATGACACAACATAATAAGCTCTACTGTGGGATCCAGAATAGACCGCTGCTTGGATGGATGCCATTCTTCCAGAAATATATTCCTTCATTTGGGGTTTTAATGATGGCGCTGGAGTGCAGTGTGTAAGAAATCAGTCAAACATTGCCAATAAGGGTGTTTAATTAGTTGTGATCTGGTGTCCATGAAGCATGTGATTCCTGCTGCTTTCCTGTTGATCAGACCAGTCAATGAGCTCTTCACTTCGTAAGAGCCTTTAGTCTGTTCTGGTTCACACTAGCCCCCCGTGGTGGAGTAAAGTCATTATTTGATTGTGTTTTTGAATAATGATTGACAATCAGACAGGAGTAAGCTTCAAAGCTCTGCCACAAAGGAAAAAAAGTAATAGACTCAATGGAAAAGGTCTTACGAAAAGAAGACATTCCAATAATTATAATGCAGTGTCAAAATAAATTGTTAACATAAGTGTTGTTCCAAATGCTAACATTGGGAATCATGATGCAGAAAAAAACATATATTTGCTCCAAAATCTATTTGCAGTCTGTATCATTTATTTAATTAATCACACTTCTCAAATGCATTTTAGTGCTGATAATGTAGAAATATTTTTCGAAGCTGCCTTTTTTGATGTTTTTTAATTTAATTTTTTTTATTTATTTAACCTGTATCTAACCATTGGATCGAACCCAGGAGCACCCACAATGTTTAAGTAGCTTTATATGAATGTGGCTAAGCTGCAAGTGTCTCAATGTGGTACTGCTGCTCCTGTTTGCTTCTCCAAACTGGGTGCTGGGCAGCCCTCAGGTAACACCTACAGGTTTGATAAATAACCACACTTACATAAATGTAAATACATTTAAAAGAGCTTTTTGAGATAATATGACCTTCCCAAACACAGATCATTTTTGTCTTCAATCATTAAATTAGGTTACTACCCTTGAGTGCACTATTGAAAAAGTGATTGATGTAAGTTGAGTGGGCCACACTATTGTCTATTCCCAGAGGTTAGAAAATACAGACATATAGATGGAGGGCCATTATTGCAGGCAAATGTGTCCCAAAACCACCCACAGTCTTCCTCAATTAGGCTTTTCTTTTCATCTGCCTCTCACACATTTTGAAGACTCGTTAACAGATTTCTCATACAGTGTTAAAAGCACAGATAAACACTGTCAGATGAGTGCACAAGCTTGGTCATGCTCTTGACCCTTGACCCTTAAAATTCCCCAATGGTCCCTTCCTGTCACAAACTTTCAGTGTTTGGTGACTTAAAACTGCAAATGCACCACCTGCTCTCTTTCCTGATATGAAATCATGTTGCAGCGTTGATCCTCAGCGGCCAGTCTCAAAAAGGTTGCTCAATCAAATGTGTCACTGCAGCAGAAACAGACATGACAGGTGGATCCCAGGTATTTTTGGAGGAGGTGGGCAACTTTAAAAGAAATATCTGTGGTGAATATGAAGTTTATCGCAGTGCTGGCCATTCACAGCATCATGCCACCCCACGAGGAGCATCCAATAACAGCCAGCGTCAGGAAAAGAAGGATCTTCTAATCAACATCTTCTAATCCTCCAGCTTGATTAGACTGGTCTTTAAAAGACCCAGGCAAGGGTCAATCAATATAGCCCCCCCATCGTCTGTCATCAGCAGTTAGCCTTTTGCTTTTTTCTCTCTCTTACATAATTAAACCTTCATCTCATTAAGATGTTCAGCAATCACTGCAATAGGTGTGAACAACGCTCAGCTCAAGAACTTCTTAAACAACAACAAAAAAAAAGAGATCACCTTGATACGTGATGGGTTTATATCCAGCGCACACTTTATCCTGTTTAACGTTTGCTTGAAAATAGTTAAATGCTCGGCTGAGATGTGCATACAAAGTGGGTGTTCTGTCTACATTTACAAATGCATCAAGTACAATATCAAACCACACCCAATTAAAAAAGAGCAATCAATCAAGTGAGAGTCACTGTGTGTAAGTAATGCGCACATGAAACGCCAGTCTTGAAACTACTTCTCAATATCGCTTTCCAAATGGATGAACCATGCTGTCTCCGGATAAATTGCCAATCAATAAAAAAGGAAAAATAAATAAATAATCAACTTACCCTGCTGCAGTTGTAGTGACTAAATCATAGCAGAAACCAGTCAGAGAGCGGAGAATATTACAATCCCTATTAATGTCCATGAAGAGCACAGAGGCGTTCACGCCGACACCCGTTTACTGTGTCGACAGAGCGGCGACGCGCAGGCGGGAGCGCGCATCTTGGCCGTAGACGGAGCTCGGAAAGAGGTGCGTCAGTCAGGAGGAGGTGTGAAGACAAGATAAGAGGAATAATAACAGCTCTCCGTTAACTGGGGCTAATAAGAAGACAAGCGCTTTCCGCGTGACATCCTGTCCCTTGTGGTACAAGCGAAATGCCCCCCCCTCCCACGGTCCCAAACTGAGTCCATCCCCACGCGACTCTATTTCATCTCACTATATAGGCTAATTCATGTGGCCCAAATCAGGATGCCATATGGTGAGAGCTGACGGTGGAGAACATGCACAAAAGTGCACAAAGAGAATTTTAAGAGTTCATGAAAGTTTGAAAAGGTGTCACAGTTGATCAAATCAGCTTTAAGCATATCTTTGGTGGGATATAGTAAACAAACTCAAACTCAGCAATACTTTAGACACATGCTGGCTGTCTGGAACTTTTTTGCTAAATGAGCCCAAACGGTTTATTAGGCTTCTTTTGTCAGTTTTATATATATATATATATATATATATATATATATATATATATATATATATATATATATATATATATATATATATATATATATATATATATATATATATAAGGTGGAGTGCACAGGATTGTTGAGTTCAAACTCATTAAAATCAATCTTGACCTCGTCAAAGCAAAGTATTCCCGGTCCAAACCCTGGCCTTACCTGCTAGTACAGCACTGACTGAAGATGTAGTCACTGTTTTACCATTATGAACATGCCACTGCTGTGATTGGATAAAACTGTGGTTGATCAATCCAGGTATTCATTGAAAGTACCTGCCCTTTTGCAAAACCCTTTCAACAGGAACAGACTGTGTTTTGTCGAGCAGTTCTATCTAGCAGAGTCAGGACTTTTTTCCCTGATAGGAATTCCTCCGACTAAAACAATGAATAGGGCACAGGGCCATGCAAGTTTACAAATATGAAAATAAAAATCTACCATTATCCCTTTATAAATACATAGACAAGCCTCAATTAATATTCTTGCATTTATGGGTATTTACCAATTTTCTGTACCTCATTAAAGTCCCTTTCGTGAATCAGTAAAGAGGTGGATTCATAAACTAACATTTACCAAGTCTCTGATGTCCATGTTTGTGGGAGTGGGCTGCTTCCATTGTGGATGGTCACATGGTTAGACTTGAGCAAGATAGGCCTGGATGAACATTGTTATTGAGGAGGCAGTGTGAATTTATAGCAACACACAGAATAAAATGAGCCCCTCGCAAACAAGTGAGTTCACAGCAACACATGAAATAATTATACAAAAAATGTGAGAAATCAGTGCAAATGCCTGCAGAGGTGATGAAAGGCTCTGCTTCATTAGACAAAGACGACACAGTTTAATTAAGCTTGTGTTTATAATGGTCATAATTAATAGGGAAACGCTGACTCGGCTTGTGGTCGCTGCATCCTCCACTTACTTACTCTCTGCAGTTGTCTTTATTCAGCTGGATGTTATGTAAATGCAGTCACTTTGTTGCTTGTGAAGAAAAAAAAAGCTAAGTGATAAGTATAAATTTCCTTGACTGGATGTAATGAGCATGAATACAGAAATAAACATTGGAAACCAAAAAGAGTTTGCAGACCAATCCAACCGACAAATAAGCCATTAAAGGAGTTGTGGACTTTTTCTTAATGCCAATTTAAACCTTGACTGACAATTTGACAAGAAAATACTTCTTTCTTTTCAAAAAACTTTTTGTTTTGCTCTAAAGTTGCCTATACAATACTGCATTACAGAAGTTAATTTAATTAAAAATTTTTCAAATTACATTTTTTTCTAACCCATACATACATCAGCATCATCTGAATTTGCCATGGTTGCCTCTGTAATACCTGCACAGTCAATTAAATGAGAAGGTTTCAGAATTGAAACTCCTGCGCTGTTTCAGGTCGACGTAAAGTAATGCGTGTGTGTGCTCGTTTGCCTGGTTATTTCTTCCTGATTTGCTGCCATAATTAAACTAAGCAACGCTAGCAGCAAAGTTGAAAATTAATCCTGCAAACACAGAGAATAGACTGTTCTCCAGCGCACTCAAAACCAGCAGATTCTTCTTCAGTTGTTGTTGTTTGTTCTTGTACAAACGTGTGCACAGTGAACACGCATGACACTGGATGCAGTACCGCTAAACGCCAGAGGTGGCACACTAGCACAAAAAATCTGGATCCTCCGTAATGCTCCTTTAAAGACGACAGTTTCATAAAAGCCACTTGGAGAATATTTGGTACAAAATTATACAAAATCATTTCCAAATGCAAAATCTTCACCATTTAATGTTACCAGGTAAGACAAGTCTTCAGATTGAGTCTTTGAAACAGACTGTGCTGTAAAGCTGTGTGTTTATAAAATGCCTTGTGCCCCTTGTCTACTGTACAGAGAAGTGAGTCCTTATGTTCCCGCAGAGAGTTGTGCTTGAGTAACTCTGGGAAGTAAAGCACAATTTAATAGGGTGTTTTGTTAAGAGGCTTGTGGCTAGCTCCAGACTTATTTATTCCTTATTAACTAGAAGATCTCCCAGGTGTTGAAGGAATGTCATCAAATTTATTGGTCTCATTTGTGGTTGAAAGAGCTGATACTGAGGATTACATCTTTCTTCTGTCATTATTAATTATCAAGATATAAAGGAGAAACTTTGTTTCCTTCCCTGATCTCATCTGCAGAGTCGTTTGTTGTAAAAGTCATTATACTAGCCATTCATTTTTAATGGTCATGTATGAAAACCCCATTAAAATATATTGTTCCACTGACAAAAATAATAATAATCAATGGAACAATATTTAACAATGAAGCATTTTTACAGACATTACTTTGCTGTGTAGGGTTTTTGTATTTGTTGCAAATGTAAGTGGCTATGAGGGAAGTTGGAGCCAATAATGCAACACCCGGGGGGTCCGTGGTGTAAAATATTTTAATTGGTCATTGATTGATTGTATGTGCAAACATCCCAAATACATTTTATTCCTAAGGCTAAATGTTGCTGTGATTACACAAAACAAACACACATTTAATTTATATAGAGTTACCAACCAACAAAAGGACTGTTACAGACAATTACAAAACCAAAAATAATTCATTCATCTTCAGTCCCTTATCCTTAATGGGCCTTTTGGGCCTAGAGTCTATCTCAGCTACTTAATGTAGGAGTCAGGGTACAGCTTGGACAATCACCAGTTAATAACAGGGCTGTCATTACTTTACATGTACATGCAAGCTTTTGGTCAGTCTTTAAGCTCCTTCAACTTAAAAGCAAATAAAAATATATTTTCTGGATTTTAAACTAATTGTAATGACACTAATTCATTTTGGGTGGTTTACATTGTAGATCTTATACAATTGACGGACCATTATGGTAAAAAAAAAAAAAAAATCTCATCTCTTTTCAAAGTCGTATAACATGTAAATTTATGCCATTAATAAATTACTACTAGTTTAAAAGTTGGAGTCAGCAGTTCTCTAAATAGATCTCACTCATAAAGATCTGGGTTGTCTTGCCTAAAGTAAAAGTAACAGTCCATAACCATACTCAGATAAATAAATAAGTATTGGCCAATGTTTTTCATCAAAAACTACTGGTTAAATCCAGAACATAGGGCCCATTTCCCCAGCTTTTAGACATGCAGCTGTTAAAATTGTTTTAGCCAAAACAGAGTCCAGAGCTGGTGAAAGGGACAGCAGCTTGAGGGACTTTGCAGAAGCACTGTCGGAGTCCAGTTTGAAGCAGACTTTGCCCACTTACAGAGGAACCATGGTTCAAACATGAAAAGGCCCTATTGAATTTCTATTTAGGCTGAACTGCTGCATTTCTACTCTTGGCAGACAGTTTCACCCATCACGTCTTTGAACAAATCCAAAAATCTTGCAATCTTTGTGGTTTTACCAGTGCTGTCTTTCTGCTGTCTTTTGTAAAGACACATAATTAGGATCCCCTAATTGGGAAATTAGTCAGCTAACTGAAGAGCAATAATGGCAGTTCTGTTTCTTAGCCTGTCAATTTTGAAGATTAAACAGAAAAATGTATAAACTACAATCACAATGTGGTCATGCTTGTGTTTGTCTCTTTCTGGCTGGTTTAATTGCCCTTTTAATTCTGCTATGCTTTTTAAAGATTAATGGCTCAAACAACAGCACATTACACAACGACTGACTAGGACTTGGATTAGTCATGCATTTACTGCACTGATCACTCACTTCAATTAGGAATTCAGCAATTTTTTTGTCATTTGGAAAGGTTTGTATGTCTTTATTTAAGGTGTGTATCTTATAGCATGGTAGACACAATCTCTGTAAAGCTGCCAATTATTTGAAGCTTGCAATAGAAAAAGCTTGTACTCCTACGGCTCCAACTCTTTATTCACTCTTCTATGTTGTCATCCAAGTTATATAACAAGGTCAGCAGATTGTCCATACAAAGTGATATGTTGCAAGACTATAAATCAGGAGGATTGTAGATTGTCTTTTCATTTAGCCACGAGAATCTCTAAAAAAATCAGAAACACACCAATGTGGCCTTTTCACTGTGAAACTTATGTTTTATTCAGTGTTGCTTTTGTGGCTTCACAATGTATTTTTGTTGTTTCAACAATTTAACATCAGTGTGGACAAACTGGGAAGTTATTCATAGTATTTAGACATTTACTGTAGAATTATTTCAAATAATCAAAACATTGAGTTGGCAATTTAAATCTCAACCAAAGTATACATTAACTAATTTACTGTCTACAGATTGAGTAGGTTGAATTTATTTTTAGCAGTATAAGATGCTTAAGTTGTAATGACACCACTGTAAAGATGTCATCCTCCTGTGAGTCACAGCACGGTTTAGTGACTGGGACTTATTTTAATAATCAGCATATGTCTATCAGGGTAACCTCACATGCACAGTTAAACAGAGCAAAAATCCTCAAAATCGTTGGGCTGTTTACATTTGTGGAAACACGTGTTTAATTTTTATCCTGTCTAGAAGAACTCTAAATGATGAAGGATCACTTGGAGGATGAGCATTTTCACTTAACCAATAGCCATCTTTACCAGAACAAGTCTGTTATTTCAACACCCACACAACTACATTAAAAGAGCAACAAACAAACATAATTTTAACCAAATGTCCAATCTGCGTGTGTGGGAACAGTAGAGAAGGTAGACAGGCTCGGCTTACACTTTGATATTATAAAAGACCTTTTTATTATGCCTTGAGCTATTAGTCACTTGTGTGAAATACATGGGTGTCATTGTGTTATGTTAAAAATGATTATGTAAGCATATTCTGGTTAAAGTTTCTCATTCAGCAAAATATGTGGATTCATATTAGTACATTACCAGATACATCTGTAGGGAGCTGGGAACCATGACAGTTGAAGAAAGAGCTGTAGCAAGGGCAATGAGCAGGATTTTCTTCTGCAGCTGAACATCTTTTTGCTTTGGGGACACCTCATTTCTACCACCCAGTAAGTATATGGTCCAGGTGACCTCAGTACAGTTAGAAGTGGCAAAGCTTGACCTATGTTTTTCCACCACTGGCTGTAGAGTCTGAAAGGTGCTTCTACAGAAATAATACTAAAGTTAATAAAAGGTGAGTAAAAAAGATAGGTTTGTGTAAAATATATACTTGCTGTGTCAATCAAATACAGTGTCTAAAGCTCTACCATCTCTTCTCTCTTTTCTGTGTTGAGACGTTGAGCAGTGTCTCCCCATCCCACACAAAGACAGGATTTTTCTTTTCTTTTTTCTTTTTTCTTTTTTGGCAATAGAAATAGAATAAATGGCAAGAAAACGGTCTGTATTAAACTGTATAAAAAAATGAGGCTGTATACCATCAAGCCGACTTACACTTGGTGGAAGAAAACAATACCCAGTGGTCTCTGTTGATTGTTTAGGCTTGTTTTGACTGTGGAGCAGTGGTGGTTAGCAATATATAAGAAGTAATATTTATTGCATTTAATGCTTATGTTGGTGGTCTATCCTTGACATTCTGACAAACAAACCACAGGAGACATGGTTATGTAGTTCTGTTCAGCAACAGTGCACTCTGGAGATGTGGGCTCACCCTCCTGCAGTTTTCCTTGTTTATCCATGACGGTGCACACATACCTCCAACTCCTTCATTGTTGATGCCTGCGTTTCAGGTTGCATCACAGATAATGATGGTCTGCCCACAAAGCAGAAGTAAGATTCTGCTCAAGGTTATTGAGACAAAGTATGTTAAGGAAGTTATTGTGGACCCATCTACTCTAAGGGACAGTACCATGGGCTCAAGTTTACTCCATGTTGACTCCTTGATACTGATTTTCAGAGTATCAAATTTACAGCTATAGCAGAAAACAGCCATGAAAGTTTATGTTATGTAGTTTTTTGTGAAAAGACAATGACAATGTCCCTGACACTTTTGTTGTGCACAGTTTTTATTTTTATTTTATATATTTATGTTTACTTCGCTTTTTGACATGGAGCAAATATACTGAGCTGGGACTCAAACCAAGGTGCTCCATATTTGTGGTATTTGTTCTACTTTAGGAGCCACTGAAACATCACAAGAAAGGTTTTACTAATCTACTGAAGTTTGGTTAGGCATTAGATTGATGAAAATGAAATTGTTTGAGTAAGTATAATCCATCATGGTCAGGTCCTGAAGCAGTAGTTTTAAAATATCCATCCATCTTCTTCCACTTATCCGGGGCTGGATCATGGGAGCAGCAGTCTGAGCAGACACGCACAGACTATCCTCATCCCCAGACACTTCCTCCAGCTCACAAGGCATTCCCAGGCCAGCCAAGAGACCTGGTCCCTCCAGCGAGTCTTAGGTCTTCCCTGGGGCCTCCTCACAATGGGATGGGCACGGAACAACTCCCCGGGAAAGTGTCCAGGAGGCATTCAGAACAGATGCCTGAGCCACAGCTGGCTTCTCTCAAAATAGAGGAGCAGGGGCTCTACTCTGAGCTCCCAAAGAGTGACTGAATTCCTCCACCCTATCTCTAAGGGTCAGCCACCCTGCGGAGGAAACTCATTTCGGCCGTCTTTCTTCGACCATAGGTGAGAGTAGGACCATAGATTGACAGGTAAATTGCTGAGCTGCAAGTTTTATAAAATTTATCTGTAAAACCGTAAGCTTACTAAACAATTTTAGATCACGTTACTTTATCTTTACATGTTGGTGGGGTCATTTTTTAAATGACCCCACCAACATGTATATATATAAATGTCTCCTTATGAGTGTTTAATATTATCTTGACTTGCAACAACAGTAACATTTGCTTGATATTTTATTTGCTGTATATATTCTTTATTGACATAGTACACAGAGGATTTATATGCAAATAAATAAAAGACACTGAAAGCTAGGACATTGAATTTGTCAGAACAAAATATGTTGGCTGCTGTCTAAAATTGACATGGGTGTCAAGAGCCTAAAAGCACTTATCAGTCAGGCCCCATAAATAATCAAGCCAGTGGACACATTACAGCAGATTGCACTGGCTTTGGCTTTTGCTCACGCTCCCACAGTACAGCCAAACAGCCTAAAAGCACCAATGCAAAAGTGCCAGATGCAAAGGTGAGTTCACAAATATAAGATAACAGAGATATATTGACCACACACATGCAAACCCATCAAACCTACTTGTGCACATTCACAAATACAAGTAGTTCAGAGATGAGTCACTCTCTGAACGGCTGTTACTCATCTCGGCATTGACTGAGCTGGTGAAAAAAAAATACTCTGCAGCTCATAGGGATAATACCAGTCCAATCTGATAAACAGCAGTGACAAACTACACTGCCATTACACACTCTTACTAAGTGGGAAAATGAGGGCATCTTTCACCATTGATCTTTTTATAATGGACATCCTAACAAAGATGGGTCTGTGGAGAGGTGGAGAGCTATAATTATTGTCCAAGTCTTTTAAAACTAGTACCACCTGGCTCTCTTTGTTTCTAAATCTAGCCTTTGAGTTGGAAGGTTTTATTACAACAAGCTCCATGTCCTTGAGCTTTCTGCCAAACTTCAGTCAGCTTTTGGGCAGAGAGTCATCCTGTAGCAAATAGATTAAATTGCTCATTGAAGCATCATTGAATTAGGAAAAGTGAATCTTCTTTTAAATTACATCTCTGTACCGCTCTGTACTCACAGCAAAATCAGAGCTACTGACTAAGTGTTTACTAATACACAGTGTTGAATTGCAGACTATTCCTGCTGTGTACCTTTTTAATTCAGTTTAAAGTACAGGTGCAGAGTTGACAAGACTCTTAATAATAATTTAACAAGAAAACGCAAAACACTAAAATGTTGCAATAGTGCAACATTGCTGCGTGTTGTTGCTAAAATCAGACAGACTATGTTCTTTTGGCCCAAATATGGAAAAAAAACTGAGCAGATGACTGATGTTATTCATGTGCATGTAATATATTTTTTATTTTCACACTCATCATCTCACATCAGTTTCAATGGGGTGCATATATCAGTTCTTTGGCTAAAAAAATGTTATTTTCTTCAGATGCCAATGTCAAGAAAACAATAAAATGAACTTGTATGACATTATTATATATTTTTTATTATTATTTGTGAAACAAATAATAGTTATAAAACAATAATTTCTGTTTTAAAGTAAAGGTTTATATTAAAACTATTAAGACTATGTGAATGCTGTGAACGGTTGGCTAACCCTTGAACTGAATTATTTTCACATATAAAATGTTGGCTTCACTTTTCTTTCTAACAACAGACCTATGTCAATTTAAAGTAGCACTGCATTATTTTAAGCTAGTAGCATCATGTAACTTTAAAGCTCAAAAACATTCTCATATTGATTTAATATTTCTTAGACACGTGATTGGAAGAATCATGACACAGTACCCTCAGCTGGACAGAAAACTCTAATAAAAATGCTATTCCATGCCACTGGGACAAGAGAACCTCTTCTGAGTGACATGCTAAACAGCAAGTAAACAGGGAGCCAAACTAGGCCGATACACTGGACCCTAGCAGAAGTTTATTTGTATAAAATGCACTAAATTGACCCTACGGGTTTGTTTCTTTCAAACGTGCCAGTTTTGGATAGTTTTCTCTCAAAAAGAAACAACACAGTTTGTAGATGGATCTGCACCATCTAGTGGCTAAAAGTTATGCAGTGACATTTTAAAATAGAGTTAGCTGTGAAATATGCCAAATGCTATCAAGTTATTTCAGCTGCTTGCTAATTGTTACCACATCCAGACGCACTGATTAGCACTAATATGCAGACTGGGTTGGCAAATTAGCAGCTTAGCTAACACCTTTTTAATTCTTTTGTTCTGATTAATACGTTAGGCTATGCCTCAGTGAGACAAACTTTAACATAGGGTTTTGTTAAACTGGTATGCATGGTATGCAGTCTTTGTCACTTTGTTGCAATTGAAGTCCAACATTGTTTCATTATAAAGATTTTTTCTAAAGAAACTTATACTTGCACTATTTCATTTTCAGTGACAGCGGTGACCTGTAAATGGAGGCTGGGTCACAGTAAAATTACACCAAAATAATTCTCCCTGCCTGGTTTCATTTATATATGCTATCAAATAAAGGCTGCACAGATAATGTCTATTGAGAAGCAGACCCTGGAGAGGGCACCTAATTTGTTTGCTTTGTTCATTTGAAGGTGTCTTTCTCTCTGATGCAGCGAACACGTCTTACTGAAATTGGGCTTTTTGCTTGTAGCAAACCTTTACCTTAAGAATCATGTGGATTTCATTCTTGTTTACCAAGTTAGTCATGTGGTCTTCAGACAACACATCATTACGTAAAGGCGTCCAAGTTTTTGTGTTGACTACAGGTACATTCAACAGCATTGATCCAATTTCCCCGACAGATCAAACCTGACCAGGAGTAGCCAGCACACTATTATCACATGCATAATTACTGTGGGAGCTCTGTTTTTGTGAAGTAATTAGTTTTGAGTAAAAGTGTAGCCTCGGGTCTGGGCACAGAATCTCAATAAAACCTTGTTATTCAGATGTCATCAAATGTCATAATAAATGAGGCAATTTATTTCCACTTTTTGAATTTTGTTCAAAAAACATTATTTAAAACTTATCCAATGACCCTTAGCTCTGCAGTCTACATTATGATAAATGCATGCGCCCCATGACATTATTGGAACATTTTTTTAAACAGTATGAATTGCTAAGTTTTAAGAGTTTGCACTGTACAGCTCTGTGTAGGCAGAGAAGCATTCTGTCACGGTTAATTACAAAGTAACAGTGCTTTAGAAAATTGCAGTAATTTTATATATCATTGTCTCAGCACAAGTAATGATTATTAAAGGTTCATGGTACAACAGTATATGTGAGGATAAAATTCAATTATTAGTAGTATTCAAGCAATTATTTGGGTGTTACCAAGTGGGTAATTATGGATATATTAGACAACAAAGCAGCCACTACCTGGACAGTTTAAGCAAAAAGATGCCCTACCAGAGAATCAAAAAACACCAAAAATGTTCTATTAACTGATTAAGAACCCATCAGTGGCACTGTGTGTCCACCAGCAAAAACTACTCCGCACACTACCATTATACAGTATATTGAAGTTCAAATGTGAGCATTATGATTACTGAAGCTGAAAGACAGTGACCTTTCATATTGTGATCTTTACATCCATAGGCTGGTTGTGCAGTGGGTAGTTTATTAAAGAAATGTACCTGTATGTTTAATGTTTTAATGCTGAGTTGACGTGTTTCGTCTAGTCAGGGCAGCTCTCTACATGGCTCGCTAATGAGAGGTCACTGTATGGGGTATCTTGGAAGTTGTTTGTTGATACATAGTTTAAACTAATTACCTGCCAAGCTGAGGGAACCACAAGATCTAGCAGACAAACCTAGCAACATCAACTAAGTTTGCAACATGAAAACTTATTAAATAGTTTAGCATACGTATATGGCCGTGCACAAATAGTGAAGAGTGTGAATGGTGAACAGAACTGAAGAACTGGTGGCTGATGATGAAGTTTGTGCAGATGTTTTATCACAGTTATAATGCAAGTCTTATTGTTTTTTTATAGATCAACCTACAGCTTTATTGAACAGCCTTCAGTAGGTTATTGATCCATTAAACAAACTGTCACATTATCCGGACATACACAATGGATTATTCAGCATTGTCACAACATGCTCGTTTATGTGAATGATTAGGGTTCATGGTTATTGAATTACATCAATATTTTAGAATCAAGTTTAGCTGTACATTATCCTAGTTTTTGGTTTCAGTAGATAGCTATATAGGGCGTAATTTGTGACTATATTCTATTTTTTATTACTTTTTTAAATTCCCATGTGACTCTTAGTATAAACTTAGTTTCATATTTTCACAACAGTCCTCAGTTACTATGCAGGTGATTTCTGAGTTTATTGAGCAAGTAATTGACGTGTCTGTGGACCATGATGCATATCACTAAATATGCATAAAGCTCAAACCACAATGGCTGCAGGAGGATTGTACCTGTCAAAATTCCAGGCAAACGTCAATCACTGTCAGTCAAGCTCTCATAGAGATGACTTTTCAAATCCTGTCAAAACTGAAAACCATATGCATCCCCTGTACATTGCAGTAGGGTTAAGATCCATTGACAAGAGCTTCTGTATAGTAGAACAGACAGATATTTCTGCTGTGCACTATGTACAATATGTACATACATCAAACTTTTTGAAAGTAAAACATTGGTTTAAATATTTCCCTAATAACTCTTTTATTGTTTTTTGAGTTAAGACACTAAAAGGGATGTGAGATGAAGATGATCGTGGATCACTTGATTTTTTTATGTGTTTCCAAACAACTTTCTGTAAATGTTGTTAATTAAGCTATTGTTGGATTATCGTTGTCTGAGTGAATGTTTCCGTCTCCCCACAGAAAGACCTTTATTCATTTCCACAGTGCTTAGTCCTCACAAGAAGAAAATGAAAGAATCTGGTAATTACAGAAATAAAGCTTATGGCCTAAGCACCACAGTCCTGTAAAATTTCAATGTAGAATTGGGTCTCTTCAAATATTACCACCAGGGCAGAGGAACCCCCTCACCCTCTCCCCCATTTGTGAGGAAAACCAATATTCTTAAAAAAAACTGGCAACACTAGGGCACTCTTGGTATTTTAAGTCACTGAGATTGACTGAGGTAAGGACACATGTGTGCGCTTGTCTGTGCTCTCAGCATTAAGCCTTTTTATTGGGTCTCATTAGCTTTTCAATAACAATAGCACATTCACGTTTACTGTGTGCAGCTTTCCGCTGGTCTAAATGTCAAGGGAGAGGCATGGTATTTCATGATGTCAGGTGGATGCCAAGGGGAAAGAAGGTGCACATACAAATTGCTGTTTCTGGCCATTTGGCTTTTCCTACAAAAGAAAAAAATGCAACTCTCACTCATATCAGAATTATTTAAACAGATAAACCTACCTATTTGTCTGGATAGTGTGTTTATCCATTCAGGCAATATCAAAAATAAAACTTGTGTTTTTTTTGTTGTTTTTTTATTTACCAGATAACACACTAATTGACAGAACATGCTGTGTGTTACAGCAGCGAGCATGAAAGATTGCAGTGGTAGCTCGTTGTTAGCTCTTACAGTGTGCTGTGTGGGTTTATTAGAAAGCCACACAGTAGAATATATTGGACAAACGCAACCACACGAGCAGCAGTTTGCTGTTAAACAAGACCCATTCACAGATATCTTCTTTCTTTTTTTTATACACATATAAATTTTTTTTCCTTTATTTGATAGAAACAGTTAGGGAGAAAGAGATCGAAAATTACATGGAACTAATGAGACCAAAACAGAATTTCAACCTAGGTTTGTAATAAAGTTAAAAAACAAATTGCACTTGTTGCAATGGATGATGGGAAATTAAATTAAAGTGCCTTTCTGTTTTCAAGGTCTGCCTGCTGACAACTGTGTTAACTCTTCAGAGACCAAACCAACAGTTCATCTGGTTGCCCAGCCAAATCAAATAACTGCAAGACTGTTGTTGTTGTAGAGTGGGTCTTGCTTGAAAGGGCAGTGCAGTTGTCAACACAACTATTAGCAAGAGTCCTGTACCTGCAGCATGTAAAACAACCCTTTATATAGAATATTGTATTGATCTATTGGGAGGTTACTTCACTGGTACACTGAAGTATGGAGGAGTATCCTAATATTTATCCATTATATGGCATAAAGGGCTTTTAAAAAACATTTTCTAAGTCTGCCCACACTGACCTTGAACAAACTCCCTTGTCTGTTTCCCATGCCATAGGATAATGCAGTCAGTGCGATCAATTTACAGACACTCTCTTGTACAAGATGTTGGGGTTGAGTCTGTGCTGCCTGTTTAAACCCCCCAGAAGCTTGTTGCTATGGATTTGTGGCCACATACACCAGCCATTTACTCAGGAAAAGCAGGGATTCATGGCTGGGATTACAACTTCTGAAGGCGCCAACAAAAGCAGTTGGTGGCACTGGCTTCAAAGAAAGGACATGTCTGGTCCAAAAACTTGAGTTACAAAAGACAGCCATGCAATTTGAAAAAATGGGGTAGCTTAATAAGATCCATACTTAAAAGTAAGCTCCTACAGGTGGTATTGCAGAAATGCCATCACCGGTTAACAAGAGGTATTGAAAGGAGAGCAGTTTCCAAATTCTTCTGGCTTGTTTTTCATTGCAACTAAAACCAATAACAAATATCTCCATGTAATCTTTCCCCAAACATGGGCAATGGATTGATAAAGTTTGATGTCATTGGCTACAAGACTTGAAAGCTCATTTTCAGAGAATGTTGGTATCCATGTTCAGCATTTGTAGCTAGAAAATACCTCCATCTGCCCCCGTCTGTTGTAGATATTACCACATTAGACAAAGAAAAAAGTATATTTTCAGATCTTTATTATCACATTATCAACTGTGAATGACTTTAAATCTGAACAATTACAAGCAGTGAATGTATCAAAACCTGAATACAACGCTAAACACAAACAAAACCTGACCACACTTGACCTATGCAGTGAAGCGTCCACCTCGTTTGACTTTGCCCCACTGAGACAGCAGGAGACTGCCAGCGTTTCTGGCAACTACTCTTCTGTTCTGCCTAGTGCAGCTGACATTTACATAAGCATAAGTCAGTGCAGCAACAGAGAGCTTTTAGTTTTAGTTATAAGTTAAAAGAAAACGTTTCATAGTTTATTTCTATAATCCCCAAAAATGCGACCACTCGAACACAACTTCACAAACCATTTCTTGTTTAAAGCCAAGAGACACTGTTGGTCTAACATGATAAAACAGCTGGGAGTGATGGCACCCTGCTGAGAAGTGCCTTGACAAACTCACCAAACAGATGCTGATTTAAAAATTCTATCTGAGGCACAGCAATGTGGATCCTGGAGTGGTGGACACATTTTCACTCGAGGTATATGATTGAGCTGAGATGTACACCACAAGGAGGATTTAAAGGGATAGTCTAGAATTTTGTAAAGGGGGTCTATGAGATACTAACTTATTCACTGTATAGTAGGTAAATCCCCAGAGAAGTAGACAGAAGCAATGATACAGGCTTTGTTATGTTTGGCTGCTAATAGGGCCAGTAAAAAGACACTTTCATAACTAACACGGCTATTTTTCTTTGGCCCTATTTACATCAGTGCATGGTTCGATCTCTGTGACATTGTTCCTCTCAGCTTCTCCAAACTAGAGGACAGCTGTCTATTCCAAGGACAGAATTATCTACCCAAAAGCATCTAATATACCCACAAATACAAAATAGTGAACCATCCTTCAGTAGGCAGTAGTAATTGAAAAATCTATTGAATGATTACACTGGAGAATAATTAGGGATGTATGTATGAATGTGAATAGGATTGTGTTTTCTGTCTTTTGCTCCAGGCTTACATACAGATGGCCTCAAGCTGATGGTGTAAGCTCAGATCATGTGATGTAATAAAAAAAAAATATGCCCACAGAGATACCAGACGGAGGAGACAGTGATGCATTTGAAATGTGATAGTGAAGAGGACACTACAGACTTACTGGAGTGTCACTTTCCCGCATTGTCACGTTTGAGTCGAGGCAACAGACACCACAGGCAGTGTGACTTTGTGCATGTGTTTATCTTCCAGCTGGGAAGGGAATAGCTGGCACTCCATTTACACTGCTGGTGCTCAACGCCAACTGACTATGTTTTTAGTGCTAACTGTGAGCAATTTACGCTGTGTGATGCTGGCAAGAGGTCAACTGACTACATAATAAATAGGTTTTCCTTTTAGCTCCCGACCTGAAAGGATTTCAGAAGTACATGACACAGTTACAAACTAATGTTGGAAATAAACCTACTTTTTGAAGCACAGAAACGGCATGGAGCATATACATGTTCACTTCTGTGAAATGTGGTGGAAACGGACTCTTTTATCAAACACAAAAATAGCATATGACCAGTTATCTGATTGTAACAGCAACAAAAGTAGTAGGATTTCCCATTCATTTTATGAACACCAAATACTTTCTTTAAAAAGGACAAAACGCTTGTCAACTGGTTGAAGCAACTTCTAAATGTATCTTTATGCCATAAAATACATAGCCTCAAAATAATTTTGATGCTTACTAACTCAAAAAGGTGAACATATTGCTATGTGTTTGCAGTAGTGTCGCTTTAAATAATGGCAAAGTGCATTTTACCGCAACATTGGTTTTGTGGCTTTTGCAATGATTAGGCAAAACCCATCAAGTGGACCTCAAAGACTTTGATGAGGAAGCACAGGCCCTAAAACAATCTATGTAACTCAGTGTTGTGTGTGTTGGGATGGTGCTGGTGTATTATAAAAGCTTAACTATAGAAATATCACATTTTACTAATGTTCTCTACACACACGCGGACAATCACTACCAAAACCCCGTTTTTGTGTATAACTTGGAATTCCAGGTGTTATATATTGTGGACTGCGTAACTTACATTAATGCACATAATAAGCCTAGGATGTTTGTAGCTCTAGGCATTTCACCGCAGGATCAGATGAAGAAACAGTCTTATCTTGAAACCTCTTTGAATATCTGTGTGCGTTTTCCGCAGTGATGAGGAGCAGGTAGATGAGTGGCACTCTGTCACAACAGAAAAACAGATTTCCAAGGGCAAATTGGAGAGAGACTGTGTTGCTACAAATGACAGCTTCGCTTCTTATTTTCTCTTCTTGCTGACACACTGTATGCCATTGTTGTACCAGCAACACTTCTGGAAATGCAGCACAGCCTTAAACTCATGCAGCGTTGACAGCTACATGATAGATCACAGCCACACCTACCACCTACATTACTCCCACAGGAAGAAAGGTCAGTGACTGAAGTATTGCACTATTCCCAAACTAGTTTTCTAGTTACCCTGCATTACACTAATTTTTGCCCAATTTTAAAAAAAATTTTGGCAGCCATAGTCAGAACCTAAAAGCACATGTGACGCAGATTTACTGTATGCATATGATGCGATGTTTTACAGAGGTGTAGGATTACTCATCATTCACAGAGGAAGTAAGGAGACAGCAGCTGAGACACACTGACTTTCAAGAAATGATTATTACATACTCATTCATAACTGTAAATATGTTGCTTGACTCCACATTTTTGTACAAAAGATTAGATTGAATTTACTTTAATGTTCTTTCTTTAGCATGCCATGAACCATCAACAGCTGTTTTGACAGTAAGGCATTATTATGGACTGTTGCGCGGTTTATTTTTACATATTAGAATGACTACAAAGCAATAAGACATCTACATTTGTGTCTCTATACAGGAAACAATCTAAGAAACCAAGTATTACATCAACTTAAATTTAAACCATTTTAAAATTAAATTAAAATGGATGTAACCTCATGCATCGTGATATTTTTTTGTGATATTCAGGTTTCTCAGCACAGAAATAGAAGACAATATCAGATGGCTTTTTTTATTTGTTATAATATATCACCCTAAGCATGAGTAGGAACATTTTCACTTAACTTTCAGGCTTTGATCAGTACTCTGCCCTGATTATCTGTCTCTGCCTCCCTTCCTTTTGCAGACTCACTTCTTCACCACGTTGCATCAGCTCATTCCTTTCTCCAACAATTTTGTCTGACATCAAAATACCTTTCTGTGTCCTCCAATGCTCTTCTTTATACTTCAAAGCCCCTCTCTCCCAGCTTATTCTCATTTTGTATAAGGATTGCTCTCAAGTGTTTTGGCTCTTTGTCGCTGTCACAGATAAGCTGAAAGCAACTCTCAAATGACTGACTCCAACTCTGTTCATTAAACAGAACTTTATTAATACCGACAGCATGCAGTGCATTTGCAATAAGGCGTTTGTTATTTGCACCCAGCTATCATGAGCAATGGCTGATCACATACTACATATGTAATATCATCTACCTAGAGGCTAAAAAATATATTTTACATTCGATATTAATATTCATTTGCTACTGTCCATGCAAGAGACATCAATTACAGTTCATTGTAATATTTGAAAAACATTGCAGTGAATTTTCTGTTTTATCAGCAGCAATAATAAAAACTGGATGCCAGTCTCACAAATATTATTTGAACTTCAGGGCCCTGAGGCTTCCCTGAGGTGAGAAGGGCACCAAAAGAAAATGACCCAAAAACACACCTGTTCTGGCTAAAGTTCCTGTCAAGCTGCCATTTCTGCCTTTGCCTATGAACGACTAATTAGTTGTGGCTTTAAAGGAGGTCACATCGCAAAGTGTGAAAGGATCAAAGAACCATTTACACTGTCGCACCACCAAAGATCGCCCGCAACAGTGTCAGAAATTTGGAAAAATGTAAGACAATCCTGCATGACCTACATTCACTGAGTGTAATGACACAATATATTGTTCACTATGATTTATACCATTTATTTTTAAATTAGTTAGCTATGTTAACAAATAACCTCATTTAGTACAAACTTGTCCAGGACAAACATTATTGCTTTTGTGTTTTTAAGCACATAAATGCCACTTCATCTGATGCTGCCTGGTTTTGCCAATAGTGACATACATCAAACTGCTGGTTCAAATTGCACAGTGTGACATATAGTAATCTTAAATGACTGCATACATGGCCCAGCCTGACACACCAACATCAAACACCAAACAGGTTCCAATGACCAGGAGACTACAATAAGTGGGAAGGACACCAAAGTAACACAATTAACAAACTCCCTCTCACTAAAACTAAAGTTGCCAACACAAAGGCCATAGTTTTAATCACACAAATGCAGAACTAAATCAAGGGAAGAAACAGCAAATGCAGCAAAGCAGGAAACATTATTTTATCGCACAAAGTTGTGAAAAGCGTCTCCCACATGAGGTTACATAGTCCAGGGGAATGGCACAATTGTTTATATTTCACTGCAGAAAAAAGTTGTATACCATTTTCTAAATCATTTTCAAAGTAACCAAAACTATCTCCTCAGGTAGAATCCAGGTGGGAGAGTAAGAGAGAAAAGAAACAGAGAAAAACAAATAAACAATGAAAGGGGAAGCAGCACCTTTAAAGAGGGGGCTAGGGGATATGACAGGGATCAGGCATAAGGCAGACATTACGTTACAGTGGACCCCTCTGGACCTAGAAGGCATGTGCGCAAACGTCAGGGACTGAAAAGCTTGCTCCCGGCGTCCCTCTCTTTTTAATAACACTGGGTGAGCACCGTAAAAACCAACAGACTGATAAGAACTTTCTGCTCAGCTAGAAAGCAAACATACATTACATACACGAGTGACATACTGGTTAGGGTATAAATAATTTGTTCCCACTTACATTCAAAAGCAAGAAATGCGGAACTTAAATATGCCGTAAGAATACACTGCTTATTATTGTGATCTATACCCCTTTGGCAACTACAGCCAATGATGAGAACTTTTTATATTTTAATGTCACTTTGAATGTCAAACACCTATTTAGACCTCGGTGCATGTAAAGATTTTGAGGCACATGGGAGACATTTACATTTATTCATTTAGCTGACGCTTTTATCCAAAGCAACTTACATTGTTCTACAGTAATACAGTGTTACAGCCACTGGAGGCAAGGTGGGTTAAGTGTCTTGCCCAAGGACACAACGGCAGTATGAACTGTACTGTGGGGAGAGTTAGAATCGAACCGCCTACCTTCCGGTTGAAAGACGGCTGCTCAAAAATAATTTGACAAACTATGTGTAGCAGGTGCTACTGCTCAAACTGAACTGTGTTTTTTTTTTTGTCACCAGTGTACAATTTATGCCATTAGGGCAGCAGTGTAGCTGGGATTCAATTTCACAGTTGTGTAAAACCACCGTATGGTCCACGCTCATGGCATGGGTCATGCCTCAGCTGCATTCAACCACAGGATTGTAATCATTTTGGTTTGCCTTAGTGCTAGAGGATTGTATTGTACTTTCATTTGTCTTTTCTTTCCAGCTGACATTCAAATTCAAAAATGCCTCTATCAGCTGCCATGCCATCTGCTGTTGCCATGGAGAGTCTTTTAGTAAAGTCCCTAAAAGGATTGTTTGTATTTTTTTTTTCCATTTATTCTGGAAAAGCAAGTTTTATTTCATCCAAGTGAACCATTTAAACAGTGATTGTGACAAATGCACAGAGATGTAATAGCATAAGAGGAGCAGCAAATCAAAGGCAATCAGCTAAACTGACTGTGATTTGAATATGCAGTTTATAAAACATGAGCGCAGCAAGAGTGCTCCTGATAGAAGCATCTGTAAATAAAGTCTGAGTCCCGGTGAATTAAATTGTTGTTAGAAAATATGTAGCACTATATAGTTAAAAGCATACAATATTTAAGGGTTGTTTTTTGCAGCACCTGTGTAATTTATGGTCAATAACAGATATGCTTAATTTTGTGGGTTACACAGTTTTTCATATTTTACAACTTAGTTTTTTACCGTGGATCATTTATTTGCCAGGCAACTGACCAAAAGTTTGGCAAAAGGCCTTTTAATTAGACTTTCACAGAGATAAATATTTTCTAGACTCAAGTCTATGGATAATGTAATTTGCATCCAGAGAAAATTATTCTTCCTTCCCTTTCTCTGTGAGCCAGTTTAACATCACTGTCTTCACAATGCCCATTTCAAGTCCTGTGTAACGCTGTGTGGCGTGGGAGGGAGTCCCTTGTGTTTGTTGTTGGTTGTTATGGCAATTGGAAAAAAATAATAGCCAATAGACAAGCTTAAACAGTTAAATATATAGAGTCCAAGGAGCACAGGTGTATTTTTGCAGCATAAACTTTCTACTAGACTAAGAAGACTCTTTGCTCATGTATATTGCATCACAATCAATATCAACTCACTGCAAAGAAAGTTTAACACTTTTCTACATTTTTCAAGTTTTACATTTGCATTTGGTTGTCACCGCCGTTTTCCATAAACCATCTTCTAAGCTTTTGTATTATACATAAACGCAACCAGCTATTTGCCTGTTTGACCCTAACACTGATGTTTACCATAAACCTTTGCACACAGACTGACTCCCACTTCCCACTGTTACATATCCGTGAGCTATCAAACACTTGCACTGTCAGGCTGAGAGTATTTCTGGTGCAGAAGACAGAATGGACACTATCTCAGACATCTGCATATCCCGAATGGGCAAACTTTTAGAAAAAGAAAACTTAAGGATTCACAACAAAAACAGACTAGAATAATAACTGTCCTAACAATATTGTTATACCATATGTGCCTGGGAGCATTTTGTCCAAAAACAACATGTCGCTGCCCTTCAGACTAACAACTTGAGATAAAAAAAAAAAAAAACTGTCCCCCCTCGAGAGAAAATGCCAAACAAAAACAAACAAACTTAGTGTTGTATGGAGTCCAAAACACAGACCTACCACAGGGAGAAAAAGAGAATGGAAATATACACATGAGTGCACCAGCAAAAGAAATGGTCTTTGAATGACACTGCAATGAACATCTTGATGTTAAAAAAATCTTTTAAGTTAGATTTGGAACAAAGGTGTTTATCCATCCATTAAATTCAGTCTTGTTGAATCAATATCAATGTGCATTGACAATGTTCACGTAGACTGCAGTGTCTCAATAAGACATCCTCATCGATTACCTTTAATTTGACACCCAAAAAGGGAAGAGAAAAAAAAAAGAAACATGCTCAATATTGGGAGTAATATCAGGAGATACAATGAACCAAATTCCTGACATCTACATCTGAATCAAATGGTGACAAGGAATTCTAGTCCATCTCTTGATTCAAGAGAGCGTTAAGTGAGTGCTGAGACATACTGTCCCCAGAGATAATTCTACTGAGAATAATACTCCCCAAATACAGAAGTGAGCCAGTGTCCTAAAGATGACTCTGTAATAAAGTACAATGTCACTTGGAAACATTAGATTTCCATCTAAATAATTCAGTTTTTGATTGGTCACCCCAATTGGTTAAGAGCAAAGTTGCGTTTTTGTATGGCATCATGCTGCGTATGACGTCCTGCTGCTACATCAGCTGCTGCTGGATATGGTGCAATGGCACAGCTTTGTTTGTGATGGACTGTTCACTGTCTATTCAAGCACCGGGAATCAAGCTTCTTCAGAGGTTCATTTTTATTCTTGTGTTTTTCTCTAAAGCATGTGTATTTTGATGCACCCACTTAGAACATAAAAACACACTCTTTTTTTTTTTTTGATTTTATGTAAAAGTTCTAGGTAGCATGTTTTTAGATTATATAGCTGATTGAGCATGCTTCTTGTATTTGGCTTGGGTAATTGTAAATTAACTGTGGGATTGAAAACCCATTTACACAGCAGTAATATCAAAGTTTTAGAGGATCAACAGGCGCCAAGCAGTTTGATGTCAGCAGCTGGAGCACTTAGTTCTTTTCAAAAGCTCTGCTGTGGAGGTGGCCGTCAAGAAAAAGTAAAAGGATGAAGCTGACTGTGGCTAATATGAAAATGTCTGCAGAGGTGACATAACATAGACTTCACAGTGTGAGCTCCTAATGTTGTGAGCTCCAAAGATAAAATCTGACCAACGATCTCGAGTTCACGCTCTTTGAAGCCTTTTTACTTACAGTGTGGAACTTCAGAGCAAATTAGTCCTCGTTTGGTCCCTCTCTCTGATCTTTTGCCTCTCATCCTTTGTTCCTCGCTCAGCCCGGGGAGACCTGCTCTTTTTGTTACCGTTTGATCTGAGCCTCTGGTCTTTAACACACAGCCAGAGAGGAATTTGTTTTCTAATTTGACTGAAATATATTTTGTTTTACATTTTTTTTAGCTTTGTCAGTTTGGCCGACTGAGCTACCCAAAGATTCACATAGCTACATGGCTGCAACTTTGTGTAACTTTTTACTTCAAAATATAAAGCGTGAACATTGTTAAAATGATGGCCTCTCCTTTAGTTTGATGATTTCTTGATGTGGAATAAAGAAAAAACATATTTACATTCCCCAGATTCTCCACAATGTAACTCTGAGTGACCATGATTTATTTAACACACATCTCACCAGAACCAATCCCATAAACTCAAAAGGACATTTATTGAGAAGTAACAGCAGTTGTCTATTTTGGTCCATCAGTCTGAAAAGCAACATTATCATTTATTAAAAAGTATTTACCTTGGCTCTCAGTGTGTCTAACACTTATCCCACCAGATCTTTAAACTGATGAAAGAGAAGCTGGAGGACTGAGAAGTAATGCTGTCTCATTCTTTCTTCCTGTCGTTATCAGAAGAGACCTGGACTGCATATTAAACCTTGATCCATCCTACGCTTCTTTGTCTGGGGCTTATGTATGTAGCTGCCGCACAACCTGTGCTCATCACTGTCATCTTTTTGGGTTTCACTTTACCCTAATGGTCTCAAACGTCATTTCTAACTCAAGACATTTATGAAGAAGTGGCAGGTGTTTTATTCTTTCACCTATCATCTAAGATTTAAGTAGCTCTATTTTAAAACACTGAACAAATAATGAATATTATCTGGTATAAATTCAAAAATAAGAACATAGCAAATAAAAACTTTTTCTTGTCACTTAGACTGGCCAGCCAGACCCATTTACTTCAATTTAAGTCAAATAGGTCTAATATCTCTGTGATTCACAACAATTTCCGCTCACCAGAAATCCTGTTGAGCCAGTAGCAACCGTATCTACATTTGGACTGGTTTTATGCCATGCTTTGTTTCTCTGATTGGGTGTATGTTTTTTTTATTCAAATTGCAGTCCAGTAATTGATTGTGCGTGTGTTTGTATTGCCCCTTGTTCTTAGATTAGCTGTACCTCTCTGTAATTACTTTTAGAAGCAGCGAAATCTGCATTCGTTGGTACTGCCCCCTGGAAATCCATCTTAAGAAACCAGACCAATTGTTTGTTTGAATATATTATCACTAATACAAACATTAAGTATTACTGTACTATGTCCACAAATATTAAAACATCAGCATCACACATAAACAGAAGCTTCAAAATGTTAATGCTAATAATAGTCATGGCCAAGGAACAGTTTAGCCTATTTCTGCACCATATTGTGGTGAAAATGTTACACACAGCTGATGTACTTCTTGTCATTGGTTGTATTTAACCTGTTCATCTGGTGGGCCCTAAGCGGGATACAGTAGGTCATGGATTTATAGAAACAGCAGTGCCCTACATCAGTAATGCTCAAAGATCAGTTCAGTCACAAAAGACTGGCAGCAGCAGATTACATTACAACAACAGAATAATGCCCTTTAGGCCAAGAGGGTAAGCTCAGTTAAAACCTAAACTCAACTTAAACTGTGACAACACAAAAAGAAAACCAGATATGTGATATAAAACTGTGCCATTGCTTTGGCTAAGAATTTTGTACAGTACAAACAAGTTTGAGATAAAGTAAAAAATTTTATCTAAAAAGATCACAATGCTGATGTAACACTGAGCCCCTGTCAAAGACTGAATATTTTTATGGGCACTGACGCCACAGGAGAAAGCATTCCCTCTGATCCCAGCTGAGATCTGTGAGAGCACACTTTAAAATGACAATTATCAGATTTAAGTAACTATAAACAAGGATGGACAAAGTTTCCAGCACAGGTGTCTGTACTGGTAATGCCCTCTGTGGCTGCAGCAGTGCCTCCTGGCCCCGCCCCCGACACTGAGGACACTGTGAGAACAAACACAGAACATAGACAGAGAAAACTCAGAGACGCTCATTCTTGTGAATTCTTAAATATTAACTACATTAAAAAAAAACTTCTTATACATGCTTTATGGAGTTTTTTCACCTGTAGTAGTGAATAGTCAACAGTCAATTCAATAAACACCGGATCTGTTAGGGGGCCCTCTACAGAACACGGGGCTCTGACCAGTCATTTAGTTTGCATTAGGGTTGGGCCAGCCCTAGTAATCTCCATTCTGACTCAGGATCAATCTATTAGCCTCTTACATGCCTTTCTCATGTGTTAAAGCATAGATACACAGAGACAGACTTGTGAGAAGCTTGTAGAGTTATTTTTTCATTCTCTTTCATCCTTATAAAGTAAACTTAGGTCAATTGTAAACTTATATGAATTTTTGCTCAGAGAGAGAGGACAGTACAGATGCTGATCAGTAACTGTAACTAAGCAACATAATGAATGATGAACAACTTACAGGCTTTTGACATAAACATGCATGTGTGTGTGTGTGTGTGTGTGTGTGTGTCTGTGTGTGTGTGTGTGTGTGTGTGTGTGTGTGTACATGTGTGTGTGTGTGTGTGTGTGTCTGTGTGTGTGTGTGTGTGTGTGTGTACATGTGTGTGTGTGTGTGTGTGTGTGTGTGTGTGTGTGTGTGTGTACATGTGTGTGTGTGTGTGTGTGTGTGTCTGTGTATGTGTTTGTGTGTGCGTGTGTGTGCGTGTGTACGTGTGTGTCTGTGTGTCTGTGTGTGTGTGTGTGTGCGTGTGTGTCTGTGTGTGTGTGTGTGTGTGTGTGTGTGTGTGTGTGTGTGTGTGTGTGTGTGTACATGTGTGTGTGTGTGTGTGTCTGTGTGTATGTGTGTGTGTGTGTGTGTGTGTGTGTATGTGTGTGTGTGTGTGTGTCTGTGTGTGTGTGTGTGTGTGTGTGTGTGTGTATGTGTGTATACGTGTGTGTGTGTCTGTGTGTCTGTGTGTGTGTGTGTGTCTGTGTGTATGTGTCTGTGTGTCTGTGTGTGTCTGAGTGTGTGTCTGTGTGTGTGTGTGTGTGTCTGTGTGTGTGTGTGTGTACATGTGTGTGTGTGTGTGTGTGTGTGTGTGTCTGTGTGTGTGTGTGTACATGTGTGTGTGTGTGTGTGCGCACCTGTGTGTGTGTGCGTGTCTGTGTGTGTGTGTGCGTGTCTGTGTGCGTGTCTGTGTGTCTGTGTGTGTCTGTGTGCGCATGTGTGTGTGTCTGTGTGTGTGTGTGTGTGTGTCTGCGTGTGTGTGTGTATGTGTGTGTGTGTGTGTCTGTGTGTGTGTGTGTGTGTGTGTGTGTGTGTCTGTGTGCGCGTGTGTGCGTGTCTGTGTGTGTGTGTGTGTGTGTGTGTGTGTCTGTGTGTATGTGTCTGTGTGTCTGTGTGTGTCTGTGTGCGCGTGTGTGCGTGTCTGTGTCTGTATGTGTGTGTGTGTCTGTGTGCGCGTGTGTGCGTGTCTGTGTGCGTTCTAATTCAAACACTCAAGATGAAATTCACCTCTCCACAGTCTTTTCCGTTTCCTCATGCCTCTGGCTTGTAATGATGACATTTGATGACAAAAGCAAGTTTGTCTTTGGCCCTGCATTTTTCCTCCAAACCTTTAAAATTGGTATTTTAGGTCACAGATGTGAAGTCTACTTCTATGTTTTCCATAAACTCTGCTGTTTTTATTTCTTTACTTGGACACATTGACCTTATATTTCCTTTCTATAGCTTATTTCCGTGTTCCACATTTTTTGCTGAGAGTAGTTTGCACTTCAAATTGATAAACAGTCCATATTGTACTAAACCCCTTTTAATCTTAATCCTAAAGGGCACATGATTTTTGTGAGCATATTTCTTGCCAAACAACAACTATACTCCTTTTAGCTCAGTCTCTTCTGACCTCCACCTTCTCATAGAAGCTGGTGACATTTGGGCTGCTCAGCGCTGAACTCTGGTTCAGGTCTATTTAGAGTGGGCATATAGAAGAGGCTGGGCACTGCAAACAGCGACTGTAATGCTGGTGCTGCAGGAAATGGGACTGATAAGGGTACTTAGACTGAATTAAATGGGAGCAGTTAGGGCACAAAACATGCTAACGCTCTCCGTAGAGATGAGTGGGGCGCACAGACTGTGATAATCCACTGTCTGTCTAGAAGCATGACTAAACGTTTTCACATCACACATCATTTAACACATAGCTGATAATGCGGGACATGGAATATGTTCCTAGTGCCATGAGTCAAATTAATTATATAAAATGTAGCTCTCCGATTGTGTCCCAGTTACATTTTGACTTGAATTGGACAGGGATCAAATGTAGGCACCAGGCACTAGTTTTGTAGACAACACCACATTATCTAATTACATTAGTCGGCACATTTGCTCAAGTTTACATTAAATATATACTTTGTTGAAACATACTTTTACTTTAAGAAAATGTGCAATAAATCAAGCAAAACTCAGCTCTAATCACTGAATACTCTGTTACATATTTTAAAGTAAACTCCTCCTCAGTATTTTAGTCTAAAAAAAAAACTCCCCTGAGTATATATAACACTACAAGACTGTGATCTTCAGCAGATGACGAACAGTATTGGGCTGTGGCTTAAATGCTTGAATCTGAAGAAGGTTATCTTTTATTGTATGTGAACAGCTGTCAGTAAGTTACAAGCCCCGAGTGGCTCGTCATAGGCAAATAGGCAAACATAAAGTTAACCAGCTTATCAGACTGTCAGGAGCCGGTGAGATACAGAGAGTAGATATTGCATCTGTCATATAAGCTCCAATGCCATGTAATGATCTGTCTCTCTAACAGCATCTCTCAGTGTAATGAACTGAGCACAGACAAGCGTGTCAACATGAGCGAAAGAAGTGATGCCAAAGCCCCTGCTGAACGTGCATCTGTGACCTTAAATGAGCTTTCAGGGCTCAGAGGTCAAAGTGCTGTGGAGCTAGATCACTGTATGCAGAGCAATTTTCTGCCATTCAAGTATTCGCCCTCCAATCCCACTCCTGCTGTCTTCAGTGTGGCTTTGTCCCTCAGTAATTGTTCCAGCTTGTCAGGTGGCCTCCTGGTGGTCACGTGAGGCAAGAGCACACTCAATGAATCACAAATCAGGCTGGTCAGTTCTGCTATTGTGTGTCCCCTAACTCAGTCTGATTCAAAATGTTTTATGTAAGCTGTGTAACAGAATGGACTATTTTGCAATCTCCCAAAATGCAGTGTATTATAATAATATAAGCATAGGATGCAAGATTTCCATAGAGATGTTTGTAGATATACCTAGTTTGTTCCCATACAACTTTATTTTGAGTCAATTTTAAATAGATTCTAGACTATAAATCTTAGCATTTTCTTGTCATCTGAGAGCAGAGAGAATATTTTATTGAGCAATCTGTTGTATTGGTCTGTTTTTCTAGTTGCCAAATTTAAATAATGCAATCTGCTTTTGTAATTGTTGTTGTAAATATGGTCAATGATAATGTTTTATAATATTATTATTGATCTATGCTCTATTCTCTTCCCCAAACAGGTTTTTATTGTCCCAGTGAGCTTGCCCTTTGACCATTTTGATTAGTTCTTCTCTCAGTCTGAGCCTGCTTTTAAAATTGTAGTTTAGAGGAAATATCTTAATAACATTTCCTGTCATCAATGAAAGAGTGGTATAATGCTAATGTAATAGTGTAGAATATTACTGAACGTCTGCACACTGTCTATAGCCCATACAGCACACAGATTCAACTTTACACAGTGATGAGTATGCTATTGCAAAAATCTTCCAAGTAAGTGTTTTTGCATATATTTACTCACAAAGAACAGAATATGTTATAACCATAGTCCACAGTAGTCAAACGCTTACATTTTAGGCTTAAGTGATAAAACCATGTGCAAAATAAATGACATACTTCGTTGTTGGAAGATTTATGGACACACTGTATTATAGTGACTGCAGTGCCTCTGAAATCCCAGGCTGTGTGTTCCAATGTCTTTACAATTAAACATGTTTAGTATGAAGAAGCAGCAGAGGCACAGAAACACCCCATCTCTCAGGAGTTCATTAAAGTCTGTGGATGTTACAGTCCCTCAAAACACATTATACTTACATTGTACAAGAACTATCTTCTTACTGTGTCATGGCAATGAGGATTCATTTTGAATTTGTGACTACATTAATTTGCGGACACCCATAGGACTTAGCTCTTATTCAGCAAACGAGGAGATGGATGGAAACTCATAAAGCTTGTAGACTTTTCTGGACACACGATAAACGGCCCTGCCTTGGCGCCTAGTTGCCTAGCTACCACCTACTTTCATCCTGTATGAGTTTTCTTTCTTTCTTTTTTCTTGCCAAGAGATAACTTGAATGAAGCTGATTACATCACACACGTGTGTACCGCGCACATGTCGCATCTATTGTGTCCTCTCTTTTGTTCTTGCATTGGCACTGTATCTTTCTGTGGTCCTCTCCCTGTCGTTGAATTTGCATCTGTTTGGAGGGTTTACAAGGCGACCCTTTAGAGGAAATGCAGCATGTGTCATAAAGAAGTAATTTTTTAAAGGGTTACTAGAGCATGGCAAACAAGGTTAATGCTGTTGAACTTTATGAATGGGGAAGTTTTTCTTTTTTTCTTTTTCAAAACAGAAAACAATATGCGATATAGATTTGAAATGTCAGAAAGGAGACACACAACATATTACTTTCAAATGAGCCTTGAATATAAAGTGGCTGCACTGGTAGCGCCGGTTACAAAGATGAGATTATTCTTTTCATCAAACTGTATGTTGCTTGACATAAACACTGTATCTTCTTCAGTCCTACCTCTCGACAAAGTTAACAGCAGCATTCGGCTTTTCACTTATATGTCCTTCAAACTGCGGATGCTGCCAAGCACGCTGTAAGCAGTAAAAAAAAAAGACAAGTAAGAACAGTGCGGCAGCCAGCAGCGGTGTTGACTATGTAAAGACAAAAGGGGCGAAACATGGGTCAAACTGCAGCTGTATATGGATCGTAAAATAAAAGTCTCTTTAAACATTCAGCATGCTGTGAAATAAATATATTTAGCAAGCCCAATAATGTTTGTGACTGTTTTGCAGAAAGACCACAGAGACAGCGTGTGTGCTGCTCGCGGCTGAAGATCACTGGCTCGGATGTGGCTTTTTGGGGGGAAAGGAAAAATGAAAGCGGGAATGTCACAGTAGGTTCACTTTCCCACATCATTTTATAAACTGAAGCAGTGTTTTTTCTTAACGATTACTTGTGTGTGATTCAAAGATGCAGTTTGTCAAGAACCATTAAAACAATGTAGGTGTGGCTCAGAGCTTCTGACTTCTCTTTGTGTTTTATAAGAGCAAACCCATGTAGTCCTGGTTTAGTCCAGGTTTGGTCCTGATTTAGACCTAGAAAAAAAAAAGCTATGCGTTAGATGTATGCTGTTTAAATAGGCTAAGCTTGAATGTTAAATTCATTTTCACATTCTGTTTTCCCAACGTTTTCTTCTTATCAGTGCTGAATTTAGTATCCTAATATCTCTAAAAGTAAGATTTGTGAGAGACATTTGTGAAATCTCATGACAACAAACAGTGCTCCTGAAGAGAAGGATTGTTAAATAAATGGCTGGATAATGTCATTTTAGCTGCAAATATTTGATGGTGACATTTACAAAATGAGGGGAGATAGTGATCTGCCGCAGAGATCAAGAGCTGCTCTAGTTTCCCAGTATGAACGCTTAACCTTTGCTGTTCCATGTTGGTTTCTTGAATATATTGATGAAATTAGCCGTGCTGGATGTGTTAGGGCTGTGTTTGTTGTGCGTCCGGTGAGTCAGGCCCAGCTCTTGGCAGATGGTGGTTGAAGCAGCGAGTACATTGCGCTTTATATTCATCAGGAGAGCTGACCTCTGCTTTCAAACACCCAACAAACGCGCTCCGAGTTCATCCCTGCACAAAGAAAGCATGCACAAATTCAACACTGCACAAAAGCCTCCGGCAGGACTCAGTAATTCCCCTTTTTTCTCTAATTTGATTGATTTGATTCTTGGGTACAAAACAAAGCAGGAGATGATTCTTAGTGTTAATGTATACTTGAAAAAATAAAAGAGGTCTTGATCTTCTGATTCAAGGTTATTTTGAAAATGCATTCAAAGTAAAAGTATTAAAAGTAAATAAATGCACCAATTTGTCAAGTGCACCGGAAATTTACTCAAGCACTTCAGTTTTTGTCAGAAAAGAATCATTGACATTTGGAATTTAGACACATCAGCTGCTGAAAACGTTATACTTTAATACTAAATAATTTACTGCTCAAACTTTTCAAGACTTTGCTTTTACTGCAGTCAGTTGAATAATAATCAGTTGAATCAGATATGGCACTTTTTATTGATTATCCTCAGTATTGAAACCCCTTGTGCCTCATTTCCAAGAGCTGTGACAAGATTTTAATGATTTTTCCTTGCACTAAATTCCCTCTCAGAACTAACTTATTCCATCCTTTTTGTACTGTGCCAATCTTCCATCTCTATCAGAAAGCATGAATACAAGTGCAGAGAGTAACTATTTTAATAAAAAAAGGACCTTGCCATGACTCTTGACAGTTCAGATGTTTCAGATGCATAACATTTCTTGTGGACAGTCCTTCTACACAATACACTCAAAACTCATTTTTCAGTGTTAAGCCATTGAAAGAGCGGCACTGAAAGAATTAATTTAATATTTCTTTTTTTCTGCTCTCATGCACATAAACCAATAAGCACTGCTGATCCATCTTTCTTTATAAGGAGACACTGAAAAAAACACATGCTCTAAACCAGTGGTGGGCAAACCAAGGCTCGGGGGCCCTCATGTGGCCCATTGGGCTGTTTAAATCGGCCGACCAAGCATTTACTAATATTTTGTTACTTATTAAACACTGCATATATTTTTCCCTTTCCTTCAATAATCTGCAGTGATCAGTTGATTCCACTACGACATGCTCCAAACGATAACAACCTTTACTATAGCTAGCATCTCTTCTCTCAACGATAGGTAGTTTTCACTGGCATTTGAACAAACTGTGAAGAGGAAGTGTAGTTGTGACTGTGGTGTTGAATATATGTATAATGCACATATTGTTTAGCCTAAAGTTCAAACTTTTAACTATAGGCAAAATAAATGTTTTTTTTTTTTTTTGAGGATAAGTTAACCGCGTTGGCCCCGCCCTGCACCAGAGTCCAATGTTCTAATATGGCTCTTGGGGAAAAATAATTGCCCACCAAGAGCCATATTAGAACATTGCTCTAAACACTTCTAATTATCACCAGCAACTAATTTAGCAACTAAAGTGTCAACGAGCTGGTGTGTTGCATCTGTTTGCTTTCTCAGGGTCAAGACTCTTTCAAGCTGACACTTTATAATGTATACTGTGCATACAAACAAGTGTTGGTTCAGATTTACCGCTTTAATCTAGCGCAATACACCACTTTGTCTTAAAGGCGCTGCTCGTCACTTTGTCTCTGACGCCCAGCAGCAGAAGCAGCAGTCACGCTCTCGCTCACAGTCCAGCTGGTGCCTACACTGTATGTACGGATGTGATACCTGTGAGAATGTGTCTCCGCACTCAGTTCCCACAACATCAGCAGATGGATCCGCGTGCTCGGCTGTGTGTCTGGGTGTGTGTGTGCAATGACTTTTGATTGAACCAGTGTATGAAGCTGGGAGTTTGATTTAGGCTTGTTGTTGTGGCTACTAACCTTTCTGTACATAAGTCTCTAAATGAGATCTGAGCAGTGGTCCGGCCCTGGAATAACCCTGTGTTTGTGTGTGCGGACTCAGGGGGAAGGAGGAGGGGCCGTCCAGAGCAGGTGCTTAAGGAGAACCCCTTTTACTCATTCTCTCTTGACTAATTACATTTTCAGCTGGTATTGTGCGTGTTTGTGTGTCTGTGCGTGAGCTCGACCCATGGGAAAGGTTTACATCCTCCATTCCCTCCGCCTTAAATTATCCCACATGTTAAATCATCCCGCGTTAGATTTGTCAGCAGTGTGGCTTTTTAACATTATGTACCCAATGTCAGGTTTAAAGGTAACATCCGACTGTTAGTGTAAAGCAGCAACAAACATCACAGAACCCAGGGTTTTGTCAGCTAAAAGAGGAGTTCCCATCACACCCAATTTTTCATTTTTAAACTGGTTTTAAAAACTTTTATTGTATACCTTGTCCCACACAGTTTGTCTGAAATTTGAACTGTCTGCCAACACTGTATAGCTCTGCAATCTTTTAGCCAGCTGCCATTAGAAGTCCCCTGGTTGTCGTTCATTTGCTATCGCTGCATCCTAACTCTGTTACCTCCTTTACTTTTGGACTGTGTGTTATTAATGACCTGGTTCTGTTCAGGTATAGAGTAAAGACTCACTTGTTTAGAGGCTTTCAACTCTTAGTAGCACTGTGACACTTTCAGATTTGTAATTCTTCTTCTTCTTTCTCTTCTCTCTCGTCAAACTACTTCATTTTCCATGCATGTATTTGGTATAATTGAATTAAGGATGGCTTTGTTTCTTCCAAACTAGCATCTGTTTTTTAGTGATATCTAATAGATTTGACACCAGAGTACAGTAATCACGGCCCTTGGATCACAATTAACTCAAAGACTTTTCTTTTCTGTCAGGTCTAATGCAGAAATGCAGATATGCCAAATTTAGACAAAATAAGATAAAGCCATTATAATGTGGGATTTTCCATTTCAGAAATTCCTTTTTTAAAAACTGGTAGGAAGAGTGCAATGGGTTAAACTTAGTGCTATTTCTTTCTATTGTTAAAAAGCTCTTTGGTCTTCATTTGGTTTCTGTGCTACATAAATATGTATTAATTGATTATTTAAGTGTTACAGAGAAGCATTACTTTATTTGCACAGTACTTGAGGACAGTAGTTAAATAAAGCGGTGCTGCTGGACATGGTAAATCATGCAGTGTTGTGCTTTCATAAGAGCCTAATGTTTTTGGAGATATTCCGTGGCTACATTTGCTGTTCTTTCACTGTTGAGTCATCTCCACATGCTCCGACACCATCCGCTGCTTTTGTTTAATTTTAGACCATCTTCACATTTACCATTCATGTAATGTTTTACGGAAAACAATTATAAAATGCAAATGCTCGTTTCATTTCCCTTCACCATTTAAAGTCATTCTGACATCCTTTGGTCTGATCGGGAGGAAAACTTTGGCACTGACAGCTGCTAACTGTGCAAGGTGGTTTATAGCATTAACAGTGCTGTGGAAGTGCTACGAAAACAGAGGTGGCTCCATGTCTGTGTACTAAAATAATGCAGTATGTACCAGCTGGGAAGATGGTCTTTAGCCTGAGTGGGTGTCGCTGGCTCGAATAAAAAGAGAGAGAAAAGTATATTTTAAGGATTATTGTGGCGTTGGTGAGGTTTATTTATTTTCACTCACAATATCAGTACAGTATTTTCAAGCTTCTCTGTTTTTATTTGTTTGTTTTTTTCTTTTTGGATAAAGTCATACATTTTGTTTTGTTTTTACCGCTTTTATTTTGTATTTCCTAACCAGATAAGATTTTAAATGTGGCTAAAGGATTGTTGTTAGCATTCAAATTTATATTAATATTGTGGGCAGACTAAAATTAGAAGACTGTGTTGTCCTCTCAACTGTTTTTAGATGCCAACATATTTTCAGTCTTTTGGACCCTGTGACATTTTGGTGGCGTGCTATATCTATTTTGTAAACTCTGTGAAGAAAATAGAGAAACCTAAAAAGGTATTGTCTCAGGACTGAGTGTCTTCTTCCAAATTTACAGCATGTGCTTGAGCGAGTTGAGTCGTGCCTGCCACCCACAGCCTATTTCCCAGCTGCTGCCCACCAACATCTCCAATAGTGTAGCAAAGCCCAGGATAAACACTAAACACAAACAGACTCAACAGCGTGCACAAAGGTGGCCACACTCCTCAGATTAACCTCTGTTGTCTTATGGACACAGGAACATTACTTACCTTTTCTGAGACTGATTCTGAGGTGATGCTGTGTGTGGTTTCAGATGTGCCAAGAACCCAGGATCAAAGATTCAAACTTAAACACATTTACAGCTGAAAGTTTGGATAAAAGAGGGGTATTGGATATTTACAAAATAATCAATTAAATCAACTACTGAACACCCAATAGTAGGGCTGTGTTAGATGAGATGATCTTTGCCCGTTAAAAATTTACATTTGTACATTTTGGCATGTATCATAGGTTTATTATACACATTTTATGGTTTACCAGTACTTGTGTCCATGTGAATATTTGTATGCATACTTTGAATGACAATAAGCAGGTTTATAAATAAGGTATAAACTGGTTATTACAGGTTTATAATGGTCTATAGATCTTTGAAATGCTTTTAAAACACTTGACTCTTTTTATAACACTTGTGGACTTACTATTTGGCAATTGGTCACCACTGTCTAACACTTTAAGAGACATTATTAATGATTTATAAAGTTATAAACCTGATAATAACCTGTTTATATCAGATTTATAAACGTTCATAAGGGGACACTTGTTCTAACATAGTACCTTTCTGGTTATCTTCTATTAAGGATTAAAAAAAATACAGGGTTCCATAGCTTTGAGATTCTTTTTTAGATTTTTAATTATACAAAAATCCCAACCCAGCTTTTAAGGAGAAGTACTTGCAAATGAGTAACTCTTTAGAATAACTCAGATTATTAAGCATTAGTTGACTATTTGTAATAATTTAATTCATCCCTAATTTATCCTTTACAAAGCATTAATCCAACATTAATAATCACTATTACATTATAAACATTGTTATAAATGTTTTAGTCTTAATAATAAACCCATGTATAATTATACATATAAATGATATTTTGGTGTCAATATATAGTTTATTAATTAATTGTTATTACACATCTAATAATGCTTAACTACTGATTTATTGTGTGAGTTATTATAAAGTGTTAATAACGGGCTTTGTAAACACACGTAGTCCCTTTATGTTGTTGTCACTTTTCATCTAATCAGAATGAAAAAGTAGTCACACTAGTCTTATGGATGTTCTCTAAATCTGTAGGTTTGTCACCAGTGTTGGATTTTACAGTACAGGCTTATTAGAAGTAAA
This sequence comes from Neodontobutis hainanensis, assembly GCA_024349245.1. NCBI lineage: Eukaryota > Metazoa > Chordata > Actinopteri > Gobiiformes > Odontobutidae > Neodontobutis > Neodontobutis hainanensis. The sequence continues at coordinate 399,417 of JALDNG010000106.1, read as the reverse complement.
TGAGCAACAGCTCTGCATTTGATTTGGGTTTAACATAAACTTATTGCTAAAACTAAAAGGTGTAGTAAAATGACCTTTTATAGTACAGTATATTTTCTGTAATTTTTAACTAAGAAAAATGTTGATTCATTTCCGATTGATGATGATCGAGGTCGTACACATTTATATTTGTTTTTGTCTGTGAGCAGTTAAGTGTTTGCTGCCACAGTCCAGCTCCGCAATCACTGAGAAGAACAAAGTGATGGCCAGGAGGAAGAGAAAGGTGGGATTGAGTTTCTCGACGGCTCTGTACCCTAATCCTGGCTTTGGGAGTCAGATGAGAGGCACGCAGGTTAGGACAAACGCTAGTAATGACAGCACTGACATAGGATTGGTAGGCTGAGGCTGATAGGAAATAGGGGCTCACAGGTTGAGAGAGGTAGGTGGGATATAAATACCTGCAGTCGAGAGGGCGATGAAATGCTGAGGACAGGGACTGGCTTTCCTGCAAACAGAAAAAGACAGATTTATGCATGGTAGAGACCTTTAATGAGAGAAGTCTGAGTAACACTTTTGAGCAGACTAATCATTGAACCGCAACCTGAGGCTCATCACTATTTTTCTCTGAAGTTTTGGCTGAGTGTAGCAGTGCCTAAAACTGTGAAGTGCACTGGCTGAAGTGCTGACATCCATTTTATTTTTTTTAAAGACAAAAAAAAGTGGGTAACCTATCACACTTTTCTACCTGCATATTCCCAAGGGACTCAACAGAACTGAGAGGTATGCTTGACTGAGCCAGAGGAAAAAAAAGGACAAGATCGTGTGAGTAGACAAGAAAAAGACAAGGCAAGAAAAAGGCCAAAGAGAGCTTGACAAAAGACGACAAGAAGCCGAGACAAATTAGGTTAAGAAATAACAAGACACCACAAAGAAAGGCCAGAGAATAGATTTCGAGACAGAAACAGCAAAGTGGAATGAAACTAGCTCTAGCTGACGCAAAACGAGCAAAAAAAAACCAAAATCAATAAACTCTGTTAACTATTACTTCAAATTCACAAAGTGGAGCTGTCGAGTGTGAGTGGCCGCGGTGGAATGGCATGTCAGGCCTTCAGTGCAGACTCTTTCACGCCACTGGCAGCAGAGTCAACTTTGCCGATCCTTATGCACCACGCGTCGACCAGTGACTGTCTGTCAACTACATCCCATGCCCACAGCATGGTCTCTGCAGGTAAACAAGCCCCACACTTCTGCAATGTTAAATACACTTACTGCTGAAACCTTTTCTTCAGCGCTCTGTACTTTTAATCTATTTGTCTTGTTTAAACAAGCTTTTACTGTTGCAAAGTAGGAAGCTTTTAGTGTCTTAATAACTGAAAATACAACTGCCGTCTTTTACTTGAACTCTGTGAGGTCTATTGTGGAAAAAAAACAAAGCTGGGGGCATCTGTGTTCCTGGTAACCCTATTGATTCTGTTGGCTGAATTTTCAGCTTTATATGTATGCAAGATGCAAGTTGCATTCCCAGGAAATGGTAGAGTGAATTTAATCCAAAAATACATTTATTCTAATCCAGTTCACATTATGTAAATGCATGTAATCAGCTGGTTTGGCACAGCTGTCTGTACTGAGTGGATAATTACTCTGAGGAGGAGACGTTATCAGAATGACAAACTCCCCGAGGTCCTTCTCATCATGAAGCATTGTAGGGGAAACTTCCCGGGCCAGTTTGTTCCCTGCTTATTGTTAAAGCTGCTGGAAAAGAAAAGAGAACAGTAGAAGGAGTGCTAAAGTGTTGCTTAAAATTATTTTTACTCAAACAACATAATATTCCAAGTATTTCTGTCACAGTAATTGACACATGCATTTATGGGTGACAGGTGAACTGTGGCCATCAAATGAAGCAGAATAGAAATCATAGAGAAAAGGAAAAATGAGGAGATTTAGATAAAGATTGTGAGGAGGGTAAATTGAGCTAGAGCAGTGGTGGGCAAATTAAGGCCTGGGGACTATTTAATCCGGCCCGCCAAGCATTTACTAATATTTTATTAACAATTAAACACTGCATATATTTTTCTTTTCCTTCAATATTCAGCAGTGATCAGTTGATTCCACTACGACATGCACCAAACGGTAACAACCTTTCCTCAAGCTGGTTTTAGAACAAAATGTAAAGATCTAAAACTGAGGAGGTGCAGCTGTGACTGTGTGACTGGGTTTTTTGCACATATTGTTTTTGAAACTTTAAACTACAGGTAAAATAAATGTTTTGTTTTTTTTTTTATTGAGTATAAATGAGTCCCATGTTCTAATGTGGCCCTTGGGGAAAGTAATTGCTCAGTCATCCCTGACTTTGATCCATAAAGGCTGTGACAGTTTGGTTAACTTCTTTAGTTCCTTTCATTAAAAAAAAAGTCATATTTACTAAAGATTAGAATTATTTATGATCTCGAAGCTGGATTATGACCATACTAGGGTAAATCTCCTCAGTGTCAACATTAAGAAGCATGAATGTGTTTAGATCACATTGTAATCACATCTCTGTCAGCACTGGTCCCACACTGACTGCGTTGATAAAGGCTTTCTGTAATACCCAACATATTACCCATCATTACCATACTGTCAGGGACTGCCTTTGTACCTTAATGAAGAATTTCCATTATCAAAGCCATTTTTATTTGATATTTTACCCAGATAGTACACACACATGTATAAGTTAATATAAGGAGATGTTGTTTTGCTCTGCAAGAAAGGTTTGAATATTTTAAACCTGGCATTTGTGTGTCCTGAACATGGGTTGCAGGCATGTTTTAAAAAAAGTATATTGTGAAAAAACAACAAGCCTGTGATGCATACTCACATGAGTCTATAACATCAAATAGATTAAAAAATATGTTGATAATGACTTTCTGTAAAAACTGTGTTGCCATGGAATCAAATAAAAGTTTAGGTCCCAACATGAGACCAGGTATAGTTTACTATTCACCGTCAGAAATTCTAGACGTCTAAATAATTTTCTGTTTTTCTATTAGTCTCATCCGGACTGTCTTTGGGTCAGCCACCGAAACGCTCCCATATGCATCTTTCCACCACGTCCCTCAGCAACGCACTTGGCAACACCCCCCCGAGCCTACATTACCCAGTCACCCCTTGTCACTACAGCAACCAGCAGGCCACCTATGGCATGATGACAGGTGAGTAACATCAAGGACATATGACGATTACCTCCAACACAATAAGTCAATGCAATCAAGCACAAATACTCTTAAAGTCTCAGCACTACAAACTATACTCCAATGGTCATGACTTTTATATGCACATGTTTATCAGCTTCTGCAGCAAAACAGCGATAAGCCTTATTATTTTGTGTCTCTGCAGCTCAGGAGATGCTCTCTGCCAGTATCTCTCAGACTCGAATCCTGCAGACGTGTGGCGTCCCTCATCCAAACATGGTGAGCGCTACAAATCCACTGCAAGGTAATGATTACACACTTACACACATGACCTACACAGGTGCACAGAATCCCGCAAAGTAATGAACGTGTCTCCTTACAGACAGTCATTTACATACGCCATCAGTTTATTCCTATTTAATTTAAAGCAGCAACCAGTTCAAATCAATTTCAGACTTGATTACCTCGCTTAGCGCTGCCACTGTTTCTTGCTCACAGAGAGTACAGTATTTTCCTGAATAAAGCGAAAAGTGGCTGACATTTTATGACACTCTTTCTGTTACGGCTTCTAAAAACAATATAGTTATCTCTTTGCACTAAATGTGTTCTGCAGCCGAGGCAACACAATAGTGAGTCACATTGAAAAGGAGTAGGTGTTATTTTGGACACTGCATATAGAAGTTAAGTATCAGTAGCATGACCATTATATACTGTATCTCCTGTAGACTAGCACTTCTCGTCCTGTGAAATCACACTGGCCACACTGTGAGTGGGTCAGGAACAATAGTGCTTATACAGTATAGTGTTATACCCAGAGACAAAACACCCACACATATGCAAACTATATTAGACTATGTCCACTAGGAGCCATGACGCTTAAGTAAAGAAGCAAAAGGTTCATTTATCACCGCTCCTCATCACGTATGGTATTACTAACTAGGAGCAAACATGGGCCTTCAATATGACTCTTTAATTCAACCTCAGCTTGATCCAATTAACATTTGCACTAGCTAAATTAAATAGACTTTCTGATTATAGACCCCGGCTCTATTGACCCACTGCTGTAAGTGCTTTCATAAAATGGCAGGGTGTCAAAGGCTGCGCTCGATTTAAATTAAACACCAGTCAGAGTTAATAGCATCAAGAGGCGCCTTGTCTTAAATGGATAAAGTTTCTGTCAGGTGATCATAAAGCAAATTAAAGGCTTAGCAATGCTGTCATTTAGCCTGGTTGAATCATTAATAAATGAGAATGCTCACCCAGGGACAAAATAGGAAACTGGAGTAAATGCAAACAGTGAGAGGATTTAATGAAAGGCTTTAAAAAGTCAGAGGAAAAACAGCCGTATGAACGTCTGCGAGGAAAGGCCAAAGCGCAGAGAGTATTGAAACAAAACTCTGTAATTATCAAAGATAGATAACGGTAGGTCAACAAAAGAAATGACCTCTTTCATTTTTAAAGCTGCACTGAAAGTTTTAAATGACTCGGGTGTCACTTTATGAACTCAGCAACAATTAACAATCCAGCAGGTCTCTCCAACTACTGAGCTTTTGAGCATCACGTTGATACGGTTTGCACTCTGTAGAAACCTGAAAAGCCATTTGGACATTCATGAATAAAATCAACCACACACAAACGAGAAGCACTGTGACCAGCGATTCCAATAACACAATTTAACGCCAGCAAATGAATCCAATCATTGATGCGCAGTAATGACTTTATTAAATAATCAAAAATCACTCTTTAACTGTGTCTGTGTAAATATACAACACAGGAATTTGCCACATTATTATTTGACTACTCCTCTGCATAAGCTTGCTCATTGTGCTGCTGCATTTGGCCGCTGCACTTGTATGCCAGCTGGAGGGACCCTGCCCATCTACACATAAGCTCCAAGCTGCTTCCACAAACCCAGTTAGCCCACGTTTGTTTTGAAAGGCGTTTGCTTGTCTGCCTCCACAGCACACAAACACACGCCGTGTGCACTGCAGCACTGTTGAATTGTATATGCACAGTCTCCAGAGAGTTTGAGTGCAACTAACAGGCACAGACACGGCATAGTCGACTCCCTTTTCCCCCCACTGTGGAAAAAAAGCCTACAGCCCAACTAAAAGACATGGATGCACTGAATAGTTGGTCATTACTGAGATTTTATGACTCCTTCCCAATGACATTTTAAAAGCAAAAAACAATTGCATGTAATAGCACAGAGTTTGACACAGTGTTGTCAAGTTATTCAGATCCCACTGAACTTTTCAGGTCAATAGCACTAGCTTCTCGTCTACTGGCAACAAGAATCTAGTCAGTTGGCAAAATTGCTGCCCTGTAGAGTGAAAATCACTATGGCTATAAAAATACTATCTGCAACTGCCCAAGGCTAGTCTAAAAAGCTGTTTGGGCCCTAGTTAAATAATAAAATTGGGTTGGGTAGAAGTAAACAGAATGCATCTGTTGTTTATGTACGGTTCAATGCAGACACTCCCAGCTGCACACATAATACTAAATATATATATATATATATATATATATATATATATATATATATATATATATATATATATATATATATATATATATATATCTTTGGGATATGTTTTGAATTACAAGCTGAAAACTGTGGAAGTCTGTAGCATAAAATCCATTTTTAATTCTTAGACAATTTAGTTGCAATACCCAAATGCTAACACAAGGGGGAAGTGTTGCATTTGTAATAGTGAGTACGAAAATGTTAGCTACAATGTAGGCAGGACAGTTAAACTTGAAGGTCTTCAGTCGCCTGCAATTCAAAAGTAGAGAAAATGAAAAAAGAATGAAACAAACATTGTGTTGTACCTCATTTCTCAAACTGAGATTGCACACTAGTGTGTTAGGATAAACAACTACTGTTAACATTTGTTTGCGTAATATTTACAGAAAATAGACTTCTACCCAGTCAGCTGTATCCGAGCTAGCAGCAGTCTGCCACATAAATCAAAACCACAGGAAAAACACGGCACTTGACTGAAGCTGTCAATAAAAGTCTGAACAAACAAAATAATGAGAGAGCCAAAAGGAAACACATCATCAAGAAAATTCAGCTTTAGAGTATACATAATTCAGTAATAACATTGAATAGGAATGCATTTTAACTTCAAGAACAAAGCCGCAGCACAATATTGTTGGGTACAATAATTTAAAATAAATTCATTATAAGCAAGAATGAGTCAACCTAGGTGATGTTTATGCCATTCAAGTGAGTTATCAAGGCTAAAGCTAAGGCTGCTGCAGGTTTTATGAGCTACACACTCTATTGACTGATCCTGGTAATGAAGATGTTTGATTACATTGTAAAGTTAAATTAATTAGAACGGTTCTTATCTAGCTGCAGATGTGGAGATGTGCCGCTTTAGAAAGCATCAAATGCCAAAATGCAATTAGTCATAGCCATCTGTCTTTCTGGCAGTAATCTGATTATTAAGTGCTATGTGAATAAAGTAGTAATTAGCAGACAAGAACTCTGCTGAATACAACCACATAACATGTACAGAATCTCAACTCAAAACATTTTTAAGTACTGACATAGCTACAAAGGCCTATCTGGAGTGTCATAATAGAGGCAGTGAGGATGCACAGGGGGATAGTGGCCATGCTGCTTTCAATACCTCTCTGACAGTGTGAGGTCTCCCTTGAGTTCCCACTCACTCATTTTCTTTCCACACACCCCACTTGTCTCTCTAGGATCGCTTACGCCTTGCTTGTACAAGTTTCCGGATCATGGACTAAGCAGTGGCTCGTGCGCTTTAAGCCATGGTTTCTCCACACTGCCGCCGGCCATCCTCTCAACTGATGAGACCCCTGGGGGCCACGGTGTTGGAGAGATGAAAACTGACATCCAAAGGAAGACCATTCGAGAGCAAGACGATGTCCCTGCGATGGACTCCCCACAGATACGCGAGCTCGAGATGTTTGCCAACGACTTCAAAATCAGGAGGATCAAGCTTGGTGAGCACATTTACTAAATAATGTTCATGGCAGATATACAGTATGTCCATAATTCATTCTTGCAATGAATGCAAGAATTCTTTTTCCTTTTGTGCTTCATTTTGACCTTCAGGCTACACCCAGACGAATGTTGGTGAGGCTCTAGCTGCTGTGCACGGCTCAGAGTTCAGCCAGACCACAATCTGCCGATTTGAGAATCTGCAGCTGAGTTTTAAAAACGCCTGCAAACTCAAGGCCATTCTGGAGAAATGGCTTGACGAGGCTGAGCTTGCTGGTGGTGAGTCATATGTATATAGATGGAGAAGACTAATCCCCATTTAGACCATATTTTTCAATGTAATCCCTACTTAGATTAGTCATTTCCATTGGCTGTGGTTGTTATGTGTTGTAGTCAGACTGCAGTCCCTTTATCATTGCCAAAATCCTTTGTTAAAGATTGGCATATTCTTCTTTGTAGCCTTGTATAACGACAAAGTGGGGATGAATGAACGGAAAAGGAAAAGAAGAACAACCATCAGGTATGACTCAGTAAAACATATTCATAGTGTAATGTATAAGTATTTGTGCTACAAAGTTTACCTTTATTTTATTTTTTTTCCTCCTGCAGCCTGGGAGCTAAAGAAGCATTGGAACGTAGCTTTGTTGAAAAGAATAAGCCATCGTCGCAGGAAATAGCCCGCATAGCCAAAGGTCTGCACCTAGAAAAGGAGGTAGTAAGGGTTTGGTTCTGCAACAGGCGTCAAAGGGAGAAACGTGTCAAAACCAGCCTTAATCTGAGCTCAGGTTTAACCAAACTCAGCTCCAACTGCATAACACAGATGACCAAAACACCAAGGCCCATGACATAAATATAATGGGGGGTGTCTTTAATATATTGTACTCAAGAATTCCAACAAAAACAGAAGAAGGCTGCAGATATAATTGATCTTCAGTGTAATAATATCTTATGTTACCAACACCATAATGTGTTTATTTTAGGTAGAAAACGAGAAACATTATTTATTTTTGACCTTCCTAGACTTGAATTGTTATTTACCCTAAATACGTGGCTTGAGAGGCACTGCCTGAGTACAACAGTTAGAGAACAGATTAAAAGTGACTTTACCAACTTTGTCCTCCTGAAGATAAGTGTTTGTAAAATCCTTGTGTTGAAGGATAGACCATTTTTCCACTGATAGTAATTTGTGTTTATTGTGTATGGTTTTGTTGCTGAGTAATTGTGTAATGTTACAAATTAAAATAAGAGTAAATTGATTAATATATGTTCAGCCTTATGACAACCTATTTATTTGAGATACTTCATAATAATATATGTTGTTGATCTACTTTACTGTGCACTACTGTCAAACTTTTTACACTTTAACAACAAATGTATCCGAGGTGTTGTCAGACAGGCCTTAATTTTTCATTTTTGAAGATGTGCTATTTATGCTGCTGTCTTTAGTGTCATAAATAAATGATGGATGTGAGATGTCTGAGCAAAGTGAAGAGGCAGAATGTGATCTTTTATCTCTTGTCTTCTGATTTAACTCTTGCATCTGGTGCCACTAACTGATACCTGTAGCTACAGATTAAAGTGTCACATTAATGTACTGTTGAAGCCAAAGAGATGCTGGTGTGCATCCACAAGGAGAAATTGTGCTTTTTGCTGTGAATCAGTTTGTCCAAAACGAAAGGGGAAGTGTATTTTATAAAGTAAAAATTTGCGATATTCAATTTTTATTAATATTACTAACATCCAACATGGGTTGTTTAAATAAACTGTTACTATAAGTGCCGCCTGTTTCTCTACAGCTCCTAAGAACAAACACAATATAAATGTAAATGTTATGTGAAGTTTACTGCAGTTTTACTCAAAGAGAACAGACTCTCCCAATTGTACCTGAAGAAACTTTATTCCTTATAAAAGCCATCCCCTTTGCAAAGTAAATCATTAATGACAAAGCACAAAAACAGAATATTCATTGTAGGCAAATCTTCAAGCTCATACAATGAAAACATGTTTTCCAGTCAATCACAGGGTGGACAAATTATACAATTTGAATATTATTGTACATGTCAACTACATGCAAGATTGAAAACTTATTTGGGAAATGGGACTAAACATAAAAAAATTAAATAAAAAAAAAAACACCAGTGAGACACAAAGCACATCTGACAACATGAGTCGGTTTCTGTCAGCCTCATTGAGCTGACATGATGTACATGAGCAGCTTCAGCTCTGAGTCTTTTGGATCACAGTGTCAATTTTAGCAAAATCATCTTTCAATTAACTGCAGCGAGTGTTGGAGTGTATTTGTCTTTAAGTGAGGAAGCTAAAAACAAACTAAAGTAACTGCACAGCAGCTGAAATAGAAAAGGGACTGCATGACATCCTACAATCCCTGTGTAAATCCTATGTCTAAAGTAATAATCGGGAAAAAAACTGAAAACACATCAACCCAGACGCCAAGAAAAAACGTAACTGATTACTCAGAAGTACCAAACAATTGACTCCAAACACTTTGATATGACAATATTGCAGTAATCCTAATTTGCTCAATTATCCATAAGACCTGTACAGAATTTAACTTCAGTAGTGCTAATGCTAGCAGTGCACCATCTCCAGATCTAACCAACTCATGCACTGGGCATGTTACTTGTTTCCCTGCCGGACATATTGTGATACATTTTGTGCTGCATTCAACTTTCCTTTGACTTTATCCTAAGACAATGCAACAAAACCCTTTACTACAATCTGCCTCAGAGTAGGAACATATTGTGGAGCTCTAAGATTCATCTGCTTACAAACCTTAGCACACTTTGTTTACCATATGCATTAGAACAAGCTGGAGAAAGTTGATCTTCACTTTTGTAAAAGCAGATATATGTATCAAAATCAGATGAGACCATAGTAACATATGGTGGAAATATTTCAAAAGGTTATATTGTACACTGTAGCCCTTTATAAGGAGATGTTTGGTAAACAGTGTAGGTGGTTCAGCACTCTCGAGGTCAAACATTGTTAGCCTTCAACTGTGGCCACTCTGGTTCCAAAAAAGTATATATTTAGCATAAATAAATCTGAGGTCGCCTCATAATTTGTAAGGCAACGTGCCTATGTTTGAATATGTCTGGTAATAAACATGTCTGCACACCTTTATGTTTTTTTTCTGTTTGTTGGTTTCCACCCTTTGTTAAACCTGTAGCATCTCAATTATGACAAATTGGGAGCGTCTCACAGAGTCTGTATGAATTTGTATTAATGTCATTCTCCTGTATAATGTGAACATTAATACAATGAGGAGGACATTAGTCCACTCCCAGAGCTCGGAGCTGTCTTTCAATCTCGTCGTCTGAGATGTTGGTTTTGGAAGAAGAGGCAGCGCCTGGGACGCTTTTTCCTGCAGCTGGAGCCTTTACCATCTGCAGTCACACACAGAAAAGAAAGTGGAACAATGAGGAAAAAAAACTACAACAGCCAGACAAAGACAAGAATTGATTTAAGTTTATTGATTTTTTGGAAGAGATAATTATTTTATTTTAAATCCTAGAGAGTTAAGTACAAGTGAGGAAGACTTGTATCTTTTTTCTCTTAGAAAGATTTAGTTCTGGGATGCAAGAAATTTGGTTTTAACTAGTATTTTGCATTTGCTACAACAATCTGTTACAAACTCGAACAAATAAAAACATTACATTTGTGAATGTAGCTAGAAGAAAAATAGTAACAGTTTAAATGCATTAGTGCAAATAAACACCAATTCAGATACAATAAAGGACACATATGGAGCTGTCAGTTAAAGGCCTTTTAGCTATAGGCCCAATCATAAAGTCTTTTATGGCCTTACTGGGCAGACAGTCATGCAAGCTAGAGCATTAGTAAACAGCCTTTACTGAAGCTAAACACATAACATGGCTCCTCCTTCATCTGAAATGCTGCCTGTTTGTTGTCTCCAGCTGTGGGCCTGTTTATGGGACAATTTGTGGAGTAGTGCAATGTATTGTGAGAGGTAATAACTCATGAAGCCCCCAGGGGGAGCCAGACATACAGCAGATGGACCGCCTGGCAGTTGATAGAGCCACAAGAGCTGAAGGCTAGCCCCATCGTGTGGCAGCTGGAGCACATTTTACCAAAGTACATGAAAAGCTATTAAGATTACCTACTGTGTCTGTACTGCATATTTACCGTCAGGGATTTTTTATTTATTTTTTTTCTACCACATCTTACCTTTCCTGAAATCTCAATGCCGATCTCATCCAGGACCTGGTTGACAATGTCCTGAGATTCCTCTTCATCTCCAGAGTCATCAAAAATGTCATCCAAAGTGTCATTGACTGAACAAACACAGATATTGTGAGAAGGTTGAGATTATTACGTCAAACACAAGTCTGGACATTAAAATTAGATAATCATGTCTTTTCCAATTTGTAACTGCCGATGCTCTCTACACGTGCAACAATCATTTGTCATTTTCCTTTCTCATCACAGAATAGACTGCCGCATACGTCACTACTTCACACATCAAGCAGAAAGAAAATCCTGACAATCTGGTTTGGCCATGCCTAAAAATACCACAGCTCTTGGTGTGTGTGTGAGCATATTGTATGGTTTGCGTGTCCTTACTCATATCCTCCGTCATGCCCATCTTCATATTTTCCTTCTGGAAGTCCTGCATAGTCTTCAAAGTTTTCTGTGGATCCATCTTTTTGTTCACTGCCTGCATTGTCTGTTGGTACAATTAAAATTGTTAAAAACAGGTAAACTCTTTTTGGGACAATTCAGTCCTGCGTTTGTCAGTTTGGCTGAATCTAAGATTTAAATGTCTACTTCCACTGGTATATTAGCCTTAACAGAAACTATCTCACGAATAATAGATCTCCTTCCTGTGGAGGATCAGCACAAAAATGGCCTACATTCACAGCGACAGTGCAGACAAGATACATTGTATTATGTCTTTAATGTACCTAACACAGTCTTTTAAATCATCTACCAAATACATCGACTTTTGTCATCGTATCATCAGTTTGACATAATACAATTAGCACATTCGCTCTTACATACAGGCATTTCTTTTACACTCCATTAATCTGAAGCCTAATTATATTTGACCTGTCTATGTTTCCTGACTAGGACTCTTCACTGTACATTGCTTCTGGCCAATTACTTCCTCTCACACTTCATTAGCAAAGCTGCTACACGCTTTGCCATTAACCGCATACAGATCGGACATTTATACCTTAATCACAACAATAAAATACTAATACCACCAAACACTAGAAGCAACTGATAACCACAAGGGACTGGGTATTATAATGCAATCACAACTTTCCAAAGAGAAAAGATACATATGCCTGACCTCCTTATACACTGACCTAATGTAGTAATCATCTGTGATGTAAAGCTGATACTCTTTATACTCTATAGGTTTATAGGTTTTCATTTCTCTTTTGTTCTGTCACAACTAAAGAAAACTGTATGTCCAAAAAAGAGCACTTAAGTCAACAGTTATTAGAGTTAGGGTTATTATTTATGGATAATAAAAGTGACCAGAAAAAAGCAATATGGCATTTAAACATGTAAGGAACAAGAGCGAGTATAATAAACCTAACACCTACCAGCTCAACTAACAGGCTTGCAGCAAAATCTCACCTTGGCAGTGGAGGACATGGCACCAGCCATTTTCATTTGTGAGTTCATGACCTTTGTCTGAGTCGACATGGAGGTAACTTTTGAACTAACGGCGTATGTACGATTCTTCTGCTTCCTCAACTGAACCAGCTGCTTAGCCAGGATTTTACAAGCCTCTCGATTTCCACTCTTTGCCATTTTCTTAATCTCTGCCTCCTAAACAGAGACACATGGACGGGACATTTGATTAACAAAAGCATTGTGTTCAAATGTAAATGTAGGGACCAACGGACAGACATACAATTCTGTTTATTACATAAGGTTAATTTTACTGTTTAAAAAAGGTACCATTTCATTTTTTCATAATATTCTGAGAACTTATAAAACACAAATATACTCACAAAGCTCTCAAGAGACAAACAAGTTGACAAATATAGACTTAATGAATACAGCCATTTGGTTCAGGTCGCACTTAGTGGGATGCAATACATGCTTTTAGTTTAGTAAACATCAGAAAACACACTGGTGCCCACAGGGAACTTGTGTGGGCACAAGTGTAGATGAGCATCCCAAGAGACAGGACTTGAGCTCCAGGTTGCAGAGAGCTAGCCAGGCCTCCTGGCGCTTTCTCAACAGCCCCGGCGTGTGTTGTTTACGTCTTGTGCACTGACAGCATCCTCTTCAGAAAATAACATCAAATATTAATGTTTGAAGTGGAAAAGCAATAGGTATCCACTACTTCATTGTGAGCTTCAGTGCCTCTGTCTTAGAAACAAACAAGCATTGTTCTTAATACCAACAATGGCTGTGACAGAGGAGGACATGTGTACCGATTGACATTAATAATGTCTAGCACACTGCTATTTTGAAAAAAAAAAACGATGTTTGCAATAAACAAGAAAAGACATGGATGAGAGCAGTGGGACTTTTGCTGATGTGAAGTAATGTGTTGTTTATAGCCCTGTCAGGAAAGACTGGGGGATAGAGGGAGGGGCTGAAGGCTGATGCAGTCTTAAACATGAAAGAATGCAACACTGCAATGCTCTGAATATTGATAGAATGTAAATATTGCAGAAAACTGAATGAAAGATATCCAATTATCCAGCAATGAGCAGCTCCTCTTATTCTTAAGAATGTTGCCAAAAAGCTTTATGCTAGAAAGACATGAAAATTTCTTTACTTTTTTTGTTTACTGGCTGGCGAGTTAATAATAATAATCTGTAAAAAAGAGCAATTTGCCTTCAGTGTCTCATGCCGCACAGACTCTGCCCTCATTTTAATGCAGTTCATGTGTGGCTCTTTGATTGTACTCTTACACACTAAATTGAAGTGTGCCTAGACAGCAGCAATTTTGCTAAACTGCAAATTTCGGTCATTTCCAATTCATAGCAAAAGGACTTTTTTATTCAAAATGTGCAACAAAGCTTGAAAAAAATATATCCTAATTAGCAGACAGCATTAATGAGGGATAAAATCTGCTTCCCCGGGGAGGTAATTATGTCCTGTATTGTATTTACTTACTACAACAGAGGCTGGAGGACACTGAGGGGTCTCTTTCATCTCACAGTGAGAGGAAATGTTCCTCTACGAGTGTGTATGTAGGAAACACTAAGAGGACATTCTCTTGCCCCAAGCCAAGACACCCTGCGAGTCTTATTTAGCTCACCAGCAGGAAGTGAAGGGGATTTTATTAAAGCATTGACGCAATATGTAGAAATCAGTAAAAAATGCCCCATTTTTTATGCGTGTGTGTCTCAATATCCCACCATTTGTTTCTCCTGTCTCTCCAGTGCTACTCTGTCTCGGGTGATCTGTCGCTGAGTGCCGCGCAGCTCCTTCGACTGCTCCTTGATGACATCTTCGGAGGGACAAAGAAGAAGACAAAAAATTTTATTTCAATTTCAGTTTTTTAAAGTTGTAAATATGGTATTGTCCATTTTGTAAATACATCTTTATCACTGCAAAATTAAAATAAAAACTAGGAAATCTTAAAAATTACAGAAATGGCATGTATTCATGTAGCATAAACTTTTTTTTATGTCGGGAATTAATTGGTGAGGGATGAACAAAATGAGCATATTAACAGCAGCTGGAGCAGGTGTCCTCAAATTAATCCACAGAGATCCAATTCATTTAAGATCACACACAAGCACCTGGAAATAAATGGATGAATGAATCTAACGCACACCTATCTATTCAGAGAGAGCATGGTCTGAAATACCACAGTATAATTTGTTGCACACACACAGTTGAACACTGCTCACAGCATCATGTGAAAATGTGTGACAAGAAACCACTGGCAACCCAGAACACAATGGCATATAAACCTTCAAAAAAGGGCTACTAAAGAATACACAGATATAGAATAGCTTTAACAACTTCAAATGTTCATTGATTTTTAAATGACACTATGTAAAATTTTTACCATAAAATATAAAACCTCAAAATCATTTCAATAGTTCCCAACATGGAAAAGCAAGTTACAACCGCTCTTTCATAAACACAAAAAGACAACCCGGATCATATGACACTAAGACACTTTACATTCCCCTTTAAGTCTGTTGTGGCACTCAATGTTCTTTAGTGTCTAAAATTGGACAGTTTCAAAGTGGTACCTGGACCACACCTCAATCACGCCTCTTCCAGTCTTCACCTTATTAATCACACCTGGACAGTCTCCACCTTGTTCTTGTTTCCATGTCCCTCCTGCCCGCCCCTCTTCTCATAACCCACTCTTGTCTTCCAGGAATTGGGGAATGCCCATGTCTTGGAACTGGCTCTCCTCTATAGAAGCCCCAAACCGCCCTACTGCCTTCACTCTTACTGAATAAAGTATTTGTACTTGGGGGTTGTGACCGCGCAATATCAATAAAAAAATAAATAAAAGGAATTTACAAAAGTCGCCAATATGTAGCCTAGAGTCATTAATAATTATTCTTTAATTATTTATAGAGGATTCTACTTAAATTTATAGAATAAATAAATAAATAAATAATCAGTCTAGTTAGGTAAAATCTATCAAAATCCTTCAGAATACAAAAAAATAAAAAAAAATAAAGTTAAGAAAACTGTATTAGAAAAAAGAAAAAGTATTATTTCAATAAGAGGTATTCAAATAATAGAAATTATATTTAAAGCAAAAAATGAAAACTGGCAAAATGAGATACATACAAATAAACTGTAAAGTAATTAACTGGGAAATTTATCATTTTGATGAATCAGATTAATTTATGATTATGTTAAATAGGAAAACTTGTCTGAAAATGTTTTTAATGCATCTGGAAAGTATCTCTCTCCTGAACTTGGTCGCAACATGCAAGAATATTGGACCATATCAAAGTACTACGCATGTATACGTAAAAGGTGACGTCCCAAAGTGGGAGGGATATCGTCCTACAAATAAGTCTGATCTCAAACCCCCCCCTCGTCTTTTTCGCCACATAACCTCAACAATCTGCCGACTCGGGCAACGACAAAAAAACTTAAAAACGATGAGAGAAAAGAAGATGATGATGATGAGATGGGAATGTAAAGTGTCTTCGACGAGAAGACCTGCAGACAGCAAAGAGCACAGTAAGTTGGTATGTGGCTGATCACTATGGGCGAAACTAGAATGACAATGATGGGAGGAGTTGGCAGGTGGTGCTGTAAAAAGATTTAGCTCAACCAACAGAGAGGAAATACTTGAAAATGCAATATAATGTCACTTTTTGTCAAGAGGTCAGCAATCCTTCTTTCTAACTGTCCAAAGCTTCAGGAGGTAATACAAGTGTGATTGAGACATTTATTTTGTGCTTTATTTGACCTTGTAATGATAATTATTTTGCCTGAAGACAAAGTGAAAAGATTTAGAGTAGTCTTTTAGAATTCTGACATGACTGAAATGACTAAAATGTATTAAGGCTGACAGCAGGACAAAATATGTCAGTTAATCTTACAGAACCACAAAAATGAGTAGTCCATCAGGCCCTGTGACTGTTGGGCAAATTTAAATTATATTTTAGCTGACTTTAGACATAGCGGACCAATTAAACTTGAAACCACAGTGTTAAAATTGCATATACGCCCTGATAGTTATTTTCAATACGTCATGTGATGTTTTGTCTTTGTAATGGGTCGCTGTTCAAACCAATTACCCAACTCTACATTACTCATACTGCCCTGATACAGACACTACCTTCACTGTCTATAGACAAGTAACCAACGACCCGTTACAACAAATAAAACACGCGTAGAAGGTTTTTGGTTTTGTATTTTAGCTAACTATAGCCTTGCACATTAAATTAAGCTATATTAAGTTTGGCTACGCTCTAAGGCTAGTTTCAGACTTGTCGTCAGCCATGAGCTGTGACAGCTAAAGCAAACTAAAGCTAAAACAGGTTAGACAAGTTAAATAAAGCAGCTTATTACGGGAACACCACAGAATTCTACAAACAGTGCTAAAAAACACGTTAGCTAGCTTTTTACACAAAATAAACTTACCATCTACCGTCTTCTTCTTGAAAAGAGAAGCCATGGTGCTATTTTATGTAAACTTAATCAATAAATTAAAAAGTCACTTAGTGGTAGCGACGGTAAAAGCTGCTGTTTAGCCGACAAATCGGGACGGTAGGTTGCTTTAGCCTCAGTTTCCTGGTTTACTTTCTGTCCCTGGTCCTCCCTCAGCTGACTCCGGCTGACGTCACGCCGGGGCTCTCACGGTGCATTTACTTATCCTCTGTAAAAATACAGAATATCAAAATTTAAAGTGGTTCTGTGCGATTAAAAACAAATTAAGACTCGGAAAGACTCGGAAAGGACAGCCCATTCTATTTCATCTTTATAATAATCTGCACAAACAAAAAACAACGCCGTAAACACACCGAACTATTGTCATCCTGTTTTCATACTGTACACGAAGGCATCAAGAAGTGATGAGACGTTCATTCATATTAGGACAGTCCGCTAAGGATAGGGGAGAGACATTTCTAATAATGCCGGTGTGTAACATTTTAACTGTTTAGAATTATTATTTATGAAAAAAAAAAGTTTTTCTCCAAAATGGATTTTAAATGTCTCACACCTAAGTGTGTTAAACCCTATTGTGACAAGACATTCTCTTAATGGGTTTATATCATTTTTTTCTCTTCATATTTTGGGAAATAACGTTTTGCCTTAAAGTTGATAGGACTGAACTGAACTCCAAGAATCCTGTTTATGGCCAAGCCCACGAATGAATGAATGTGTAACCCCCTACCTTCTGTCTAATACCCTTTTTCTCATTTGTTTACTTTGGAAGGGTGTTACTTTGAGTGTGTGTAGCTCTCAGCCAAAATACCTGAAATTTATTAGACTATATATCAGATGGCTATAGTTCAAAGCTAGAACTTAAATATAACAGAAAAATTATAAATATATAAAAAAGCATTTGAAATCATTCTGCATATAGTGTGAATTTAACTATTATTGCAAATTTGAATTGAAACTTTACCCAGTGGGTAAATATTTTGTAAAATATTTGTATTTATTGTAAAATATGTCAGAAATGAGAGCAATGAATTGCTTCCTCAGAAATGTCACTTTTGCTGTCTATAATTACCCTTCAGCTTCTATCACCATAAATTCCCTTCTTCATTCTCTTTTTCCCCATCACTTTCTCCCACAAGGCTGTGCTTTCATTGTCCTATCTTTGTTCATACATTAGTATTGTTTTTTTCATATTAATGCAGACTTTATGTGAGTTGGTGGGCTTCTTGAACCGCGACCAACTCAATTTATATGTGTGTTGAGAATAGTGAGATGAGAACGAGACATGAGGGGATCCCACCCCCAAAAATAACCCGACATTACAAGTTGAGAAAAGAACCAAAGGGGTGACTTTGAGGAGAAGTAGAGGAGGATGGGTAGCCCTTAGCTCTTTTTCATCTCCAAGGAGAGGTGTGTGTGTGGACCTAGTCTTGTCTGTGTGCTCTGGCACACATGTCGTCCTGAGGCGTACTTCTTGTTAAGGTTATTAGGGAAGATGTTTGGCACTAATCAGTGGAGCACTTCGGGGACCCCCACTAAACGGTCTCATCATCAGAGGGGCCCCTGTGGTGATAAATCTAGCCTGAAGCACCCAGAGGGCTTCAGGTACTAAGCCTGTACGTGTCTGTGTTACGGCTGCTGCAAAAAAGCGCTGCATGCATATTCCATTTTTAATAGGGGCATCAGAGTGTGATTTTATAATAATAATTTATCATAATATGATAAAAGGAGAGGCTTATTTCCTCGAAAATATGAGATGTTTTCTCTTTCGAGTTATATCTTTCATTTTGTTATAGGTAAACTTTACCCTAAAGTTCTTGCCGATCAATCGCAGAGTAATTCAGAATACATACATTATCTTCAGCGGTAATAAGATAATATGAATGAGCAGTGATGTGATGGTCAAGACTTTACAATAAAGAAAATCATGTGTGTCATCAAATGTGGAAACAATGTCCATAAAAGTAAATAATGTCTACATTCATCCCATAATAACTCATGACAAAAGAGCAACCAATTCAATGTAAATAGGGTTTTTCAAATGTTTATCTATTATGGTCTTTTAAATAAACAATACAAACCATGTTAACATTTTCTCCTACCCAATTCAATCAATGACTAATTAAAATATCTATAAAATGTGACCAAATGTTCATATCGTCTACAAAGAACACTGTGGATATGTTTAGAAAAGGTCTGTCTATTAGTTTTTTATATTCCTTTTGTCTTTTTCATCCCAAATTTGCAGTACCCCCTTTTTTTTCCTGCGCTCAGTTGTGCGGCCCGGGGCAAGAGGATGGGTAATGTTAAGGCACTTACTACAGAGTGAAGTAGCCACACAGCAGAGCGGGACGTTCATGTGTGAAATGAGTTCTCTGCACAATCAGTGGGAGTCCTGGCCATAAAGCAAACCTTTCAGCTTAAAGGTATCTTCCAACAAAATCGCACAAATGCTCTGCTTATCGACTGTGTGGTATTCAATGTAACAACTGTTCCATGCCTCCACTTTACAGATCCATGGTCATCTACCATAAAAGAAATGGTGTTGGGTCCAGTTCAGGAGCTATCCTCACAGTCATTCATATAGAGAAGGCACAGAGTTCACAAATATTTCAGCAGTAGTTTGAATTACATTATAGTTTTCTTGTTGTAATGCACAGCAGAATTTTCAGTGTCATACCTAAGTCCCCTAAGCCTCTTCTGTGTGTATATCTTATTCTGTTCATATTTATCTAGCATAATCTATAGGCTCATAATGGGATAAGATATGAGGGTATAGGCTGCAGCTCTGACATGTAACTAGGCTGAAATATGTTTGTATGCAAACACAGTCAGGTCAAGAGGCTGTGATGGGAGACGTGGGATTTCAGCAGCACTCTTGTCTCTGATGGATAGATTAGATCCTTCACTGCTGCACAGATGGAGAAAGACGGATAGAAGGAAGTAGTGTGAACGCTCAGAGGGAAGGGAGACTAGAAACAAAAAATTGGGCGGCATGTGACACAAAAGATAAAAAATGATGAATCAGTGGAAACTATCAGATAAAGATAGCAGTACTAGAGAAAAAAAAAACTGAAAAAAAGAGTGAACGGGGAAACTCATAAAACAAAACATACAAAAGAAAAGTTGAAGTTAGTGTCAAACTTAAGCCTCCCTCAATGATATTATATTTAATCACATTAATCACAACAGTATCCCTCTATTTAGCACTATTAACTTCTGGCTTTCAGTAAAACAACACCAAATCAAAGACATAATTCTCACAGAAAACCATCCAGGCTTCACATGAACATCAATGTACACTACATAGTGAGTTACAGTTCTTTGCAGTTTATTTGCTATATGGTCTACTAAAACATCTTGTCATTGCTCTATAATGTGGTTTGTTCGCGTGACATAGTTGTCAATTTATGTTAAAACTGCATATTATACCTATAGCATTTGCTCATTTTGCTCCAGACAGTATAAAAATGCACTAACAATAACCTCTTTCTAAAGTAGACTCAAAACACACCTTCTCAGAGTTACTTTGGTACAAAATGTGCTTTATAAATACATTTCTTCTTTCTCTTCTTCTTCTTCTTCTTCTTCTTCTTCTTCTTCTTCTTCTTCTTCTTCTTCTTATTATTATTATTATTATTATTATTATTATTATTAATAATAATAATAGTAATATGCCACTCACAGAAAGCATGCACATAATAGCAAAGCATAATATAGTTTTAAAAAGAAATTAGCAAGTAAAATTTTTTTCTGAAAGTTTATCCATCATGTTTTAATCTTAGTTGAGTTTAGTGAAAGTGTTCCTGTACTCCAGACAACATATGGGAGGCAGCGGGCGACGCTGGGATGTGAAGAGACATGACGGCAGGGTGGGAGCAGCAGGAGAGGAGCTGGCCTGGGAGTTAGGTGGGATGGCCTAATAAATCGACTGAGTGACTCCACTCATTTCTGCCCGTGGGACGGATCTTGTCACACTCACCGGCGCAGTGCAGTATCAGGGAATTGTGGGTAATGAGAGATTATTCTCCCCCGTAGTGTTTGCTCATCATCATTGCCATCCACACCCTCCCCAGAATCCCACAGCACACACCAACCCACCACACACTCGTGTCGATTGAGCATTTGGATGCAGGTGTTCAGAGTTGAACACACACACACACACACACACACACACGCACACACACACACATGCACACACACTGATGGTTTTAAGGTCAAGCAGCAATATGTTATTGTTTAAATCTGCTGCTGGCGCCAATTTTGGATGAGGCAGACGCTCCCGCACGGTTCAATGACACTGTGTTTTATCCACAGGTTCCTTTTGCCTGAGGAGACCAATCTGTCTGCAAATAGATCCTACATGCATCAAACCAGAACGGCGCTCCCCTCTCCTGTGTCCCTGGTCTGTGGTCCTCCTCGCCCCAGGGCCAGGCTGTGACCACTACAAGGAGGCTGGTGGTCCCAGCAGGGGAGCGGGCACAGACACCATTAGCATGAGGGAATTAGAGTCATTACAACTGGAAGGGCAACGGAGGACGAGTCCTTCGCTCGGCAAAGAAGGGACTAGCTTTGGGAACTTATCATATCAATCATCGACTCAGCCTTTATTAATCAGACAGTTGTTGAAACAGATACTTCATTTTTAGATCAAGAGCACATTTATACAGTTAATTATGCATTTTATGTAATCCGATTACATTGTCAAGAACGTATGAGGGCATTTTGCAGCCCATTGGTTTTGTTCCAGTTTAGTCATTAGTTTAGAGCTGGTTTTAGTTTGTCTGTTGTGAACCTTGTGTAGTCCTTCTGGTTTAGCATGATCTCAAATTGTAAATAATTGGGATATTATTCCATATAACCTGGAAAATCTGCTTATTTCTAGTATGTCATAGGTTATCTTTGTACTTTGGTAGTTTTTTATTTCAAAATTATTTGTATAAATGCAATTTACAAATTTTAATTAATAATGTTGCATTTGTTCCAAATAATCTATGGCTTTATTCATTTCAAACTGAGTCTCAGTAGCACAGTCTTATTTCATGTATTTATTGCTGAAAGATTACGACTGCTGTAAGAGAAACACAGACACAAATGCAATGTTTTATTGCAAGACAGCAGATGGGTTTCAGGAGACATAGCAGGTCTCTTTTTATCATCTAGTTCTTATTGGAGCACATCCATAAAAGTGAAAAATGATATGATTGGGTTTTATTTCAGGTATAGATAACAAAAATATATAATACTTTCTTTTCAGAGCCAGGCAATGGAATGTCATTACAGGCCTTGCACTAAAGTATGTCGAAAATATAACCCCTAATGTTCTGCAAGAACAAAACCACGTTTTCTCATTTTCCATGATTTTCTCTGGATGTTAAGCTTCTCTTTTTTACACCGTGCCCATTTTTTGTTTTAAACCAAAATGTCCGTCAGATTGACCCCATACGCAGTAGCTCTATCTTTTTAAGTGGATCCTTCTCTATCTAAACAGCCCTGTCTTTGAGCATTGGTCATTTCATTAACTTTTACCGTGAGACCAGAGTGGGTTTCATTATCTTTAACAGTGCAGAATGTTGAGCTAAAACCCAAGGATTGAGACTGTAATTATGGGCTTTTTAAGCAAGGTCAGCACAGAATATCCACCGGTCACTTTGTTAATACTAGAGCTGCAGATTCACACTCATACCCACACTCTAAAGTAAGTCCTTTTCTAATTTGTATCTACAAGGTGCAAAATAATAGCTTGAACAATTAAAACTGAAACGTGAGATCACTGAGATAATGAAAAAAAAGAAGTGTAGGACTTTTTTCCTGTGGCTGAAATGGAAATTTCTTTCCCATTAACTTCCAAATGAATGTCTTTGTTTCATTAGAGCAGCAGCACATGGCTAATGATTCCACCGAGTTGTTTGTGTCCCAAAAATGAATAGTATCTCAAGATCGAGTGTTCTAGTTTTAAATTAAAGGCATGTCTTATTGTGCACACAGTTTTTCGGAAACAGAGTAAAAATGGTATTCATATTGCATCACGCTTGAAGATGCACTAATGGTTCTTTAATTAGACTTTAATGTGTGCAGCCCTCCCCCACCACTTGTTCACTGTAAACGCTGATGCTGTTGGGGGTAACAGCAATTGTGCAGAAATCATCTACAGCAAGTGAGCACGCACACAGATGTGAAATAATGAAAGGGGAACATTCCAGTTAGTTCAGGTAAATGGCTAAGAGTTAATTAATTTAGCTTTAAGTATATTATGTCACATATACGGGAATGAGTTCAGAAAATGGACTTAGTCAATAGTAGTAATAATAGTCAAAGCAATAAGATACATTTTCTAAAACTCAACCCCAGCAGCATTGTAAAGAAATGTCTAAGCATAGTCCAGTGAAAAAAGACACAGCAGCATGTTTATGTCTAGTTTGCTTTCAAATATTCTTGTCTATATTTTGCCATGCACATGCAGAGGGTATCCTCCTCACAGTCATCATCTATAATTTGCATTATGTCGTCAAGAGACATGACAGAGACACAAGCAGGTGTGTTTGCTCCTATAGGGCTAAAGACCATGCATATCACAAAACTCATGATGCTGCACGCTGCCTAATGTGCGCTGACATTATGAACAGCACACCTGCCTCAGCATAGTGGAGATTGGAAGAACTTTTAATTAGACAAACAAAGCAAACAAAGTAAAAATACCACTGCTAGATGCTGTAGATATCAAGTTTTGTTCAAAGTTTTGCCTCCTTAGGTTCACATGGGCATCTGCTTTTGTGACCTATTTTTAGTTGCACTAGGGACACTTTGCTCACAGTGATGAAACTACTTTTTAAATGTGTCTTTAATCTAAAACTGTGAGACTTTAATAAGGTTGGAAAATTTCTTTAGATCTGAATCACTCTAAGGGGTTTCACAGCTAGAAAAGCAAACAATCCTCCAACTCCACTTTCATTTTGGTTCGTCCCCATCTCTTCCCTCAGTTCCCCTTTTTAAACATCCACTAATAACCATCTCCTTGCCTCATTAAGGAGCTGTGGAGCAGAGGCACAGGCTGCTCCAGATGTTCAGTGGAAAGATCCTGCAGGTCCAGTCTGTGTCATAGAAGTGTTTGTAATGTATGCCTTGTGTGTAAAAAGTGTGTGGCAGCTACTTCCTGTACCGTCTCAGGGCATCACTCTGAGTGCTCCACTGCCCCACTTTCAAGCCACGGAGAAGTCAGTTTGGAGACAAGATATCCTCTGTGAGAACACTAGATGGTGATGCGCACCAGCGCTGCCATCTTCATCCTTCATGTGTATGACTGCTGATGTTGTTGAAGTGTCAGCAGCTCACTGTTAGATTCAAGTGATTGATGGGGCTTCAAACTTTCTTCAAACATCACTCAATAAATGTTTGGTTGTAACTTATTGAAGGCAGAACTTTTGAATAACCTCTTTATTTCCAGATGTTGCCCTACTTTTATGTCCGCTAATTACACATCAGCTTGCAATTCAATAATTCATGCTGCATTTACCAAATCAAAGTGATAATTGCCCCTGAGGTCTTATCTGGTCAGGCAGCAGTTTAGGTTTGTGTTATGGCCATATAAATAAATTGTAATGTTGTTATACAATTGGTCGAAAAGGAACAAAAAACACAACCACTTTAGTTGTATATACCTGGCTCAATAAAATAATGTGCAGGGTTTGTTGTTGTGAGTCTATAGGTTAATTACACTAAAACTATAGCACAGCAAGCTAGACTTCAGAGTTGACCTGAACCTACTTTGATTCAGTGATTAGCATTCAGGAATAAAATGTAGAAAGGAGCACACGCAGGCATCTTTGTTAAAATGATTTTCCTAGAAATCCTGCACATTAGGCATTTGTTGCAGTTTGACATCAAATATATAGGAGCAATAATTGTTATTCAATCAGTTGGCTAGACATTAGTTGGCATTTAACAGTATAAGAGTAAGTTTCTCTGTGAATCGAGGCCTGGGACGCCCTTGCACGTCGTTGTGTTCACCAACAGATGGCAGCAAAAAGCTCAACTCAGTCAGACACGCACTTTTCAAAGAGACGAAGTTGCGTTAGGAGATTTACATATTGTAATAATAAATACATTATAAACAAATATCAGTATTTCAGAATAGAAAAAAAGTATACAATGTTCATTTCGGTTTGGGCGTTTACCTCACCAATAACATAGACTAAAAAATCTCCATAATAAACTTACCTGAACAACTGACAACTGATTTTTTTTTTATTAAGGCAACAAAACTTTCTAATGATTTGACATTGTAACGGTAAAAAAAGATTTACTTTTATACAACCAATCTCATTCTTGATAGTGAACGTTTAGAAAATGAGAAGCCTATATTTCAGACGTTTTGTGGATACACTGTGCCATAGCATTAAACAGTTGTACTCGTGTATAATTGGGACAGAGATAGAAGCATCGGTTGAGAACTTTTTTTATTAAACAGGGATGGAGCTGAACTAACACAGTTTGCTAAACGGCATCGCGCGGACCAGGCCCTTCCCTAGTGGGCGTGCGTAAATGTCCCCATCTCTCTAAATATAACTCGCGTTAAAAACACAGGGAAACAAACTTTATCCAATCAGAAGCTGTCTGAAAACTTGTCCGAGAGGATTTTTTTCGGATACCCTGTACGTGCCTAACACTGCTCCGGTCCATTCTGTGGTCCGGGGTGGTGCTGTGTGGAGCGCACAGCTGGAAGCGCATTGTCTCTATGCAAACTGGACGACATGGCCATTGTATGCGTTTGGGCATATATGGAGTCAGCGGCGGGCCTGAGGCTACAGCGCGTCTGAAGTCGAACTGAGAGTCACCCTCGCTCGTGTTGCGCGCGTTTCTCTCGTCAGGACTCTCTCGTCTCTCTCGCTCTTCGCTATGAGCTGCCTGGATGTGATGTACCACCAAAGCTATGGAGCGCACTACCTCCCAGCTGCTGCGTACAAAGCGACGTACTACAACCACCAGCAGCAACAGGTGAGAGACACGGACTTTCACAACACACTCAAAGTAAACTTTAGGCTACATTGTTTTAACTGAATTTAAAGATGGTGTAAGCATTTCGCTGTCACCAGTTGAATCTAATGTGAACTAAATTAAGATGTTGTTGAGAATATGTTTTTTTTTTATTGTTTTTGAAAACCTACATCCAGGAAACATTTCCAAACAGGGGATTTAATGCAAATCAAGCTTATCATTTTGATATTATTCAAATTTAGTTTCAAATTGCTTCAAATTGCTTTACTGTGGCTCCAAAATTAACCACAGACACAACATATTAGCTGCGCCAAAGTAAGAGAATTTGCCTAGCCTAGCCATATTTTTTACTTAATTTGTGCTTTGTTTGGTTTGACTTTTAGGACAATTTCAAATTTTGCTTATACACAGAAACTGAAACTAAAGTAAATTGTGCTAAAGTATGTATTTGTAGCTTCTTGTTTTAATTTTACTATATTGACCTCTATTCTTCAATACACGCCTCCGATCACCTAACTTCTCAATGTTTAGATTCCTATCTGAAGTCTTGTATTCACCTCAGGTCAGGCGTAATGACACCAAACTATTAATCGTGCAGTCAAATGGTGATGTAATGACAGCCAGCCCGTCACTAAGGAATGTGCACAGAGCCTTACAAGTGCTTGGAATGCGGCATGGGAAAAAAACAACACATATTTACTCACCCTTGATCAAGACACATCCAGATGAAAATAAAAATTGAATGTCCTAGTTATGGCATCCTGAAGGTATTTAAAAGTTAAACTGGTTGCCTGTCTATTGCAGAGAAAGCTGAGTGTTTACAACAAGATGCAGGAGTGTATGGAGCAACAGTCTGGAGGAGCAAGAGGAATGCTGCCACAAGGCCTTAATCGTCAGACTCCCGGATCTGATACAGTTCGAAGATCTGGATCTGATAGCGAGCTAAAGGACAGCACTCAACCAGCTGAAGCTGAGTATTTGAGCTCCCGCTGCGTATTGTTCACTTATTTCCGCGGTGAAATCGGGGACGTTGTAGATGAACACTTCTCCAGGGCTCTCAGTCAGTCCAGCAGCTTCAACAATGAGACAAAGCCAATACGAGTCACCCAGCCATCTGCATCTGCATCAACCTCTTCAGGTCTTTGGAAAGGTAAGCCATTTAGTTTGTGTATCAAGGGTTAAACTCAACAACCATTACATTAACTAAAATCATCTTGTCTCATTGAAGATCTACAGTACCAAGCCACTTCAACCAAATTGTTTAAGTCAATCACTGTTACACTTTACAGATGGTGCATCTTCTCTTGAAAGTCAAAGCAACGCAGTTTGGAACACCTCGTGCCCATCCCAGCCCAGTACCTGTGTCCCATCCGTCCCGGTCCACCCCGACTTCTCCTCCAGCCCTGTTTCCTTTAACCCAGAAGGATCTCTATGGACCAGCCATGTCTTCTCCCAAGCCAGCCTCCCTCCCCCAGCAACACTTCCCGATTCCTGGACCTACAGCCTCAACCCTCAGAGCACTACCGGCTACCCCAGTGTGCACGACGTATACCATCCCCACGCTCACATGCACCCCCGCCACCACCACCCTCACCATCATCCCATGCTCCATTCATACCCAGCACACACTTCTACGTTAGACCCCAGATTCAGTCCATTGCTGCTGCCTGGCGTTAGGAACCAGAGCCAGCATTCTGCCAGTTCAAGCCCACTTAGCGACGGGGTCAAAACAGAAATGGACCCTAGTAGCCCAACTACGTCTGTTTCTTGGACCCCTTCCAGCCTACACGGATCCTTGGAGGTGTACGACTCAGGTACATATCCCAGAACCACCCAGCTGTCAACCATTTGTCCAACTTCTTTTGTACTCCCCTAAAAAGTACTCATTTAAATGGACATTTTGTCTTGTGTTTTTGCAGCTCTTGATCAAACCAAAGCAAATGCGTCAGTCTGGTTCTAAGGGACATGGGCCAGAAGATTACGCAGCACAATTCATACCAAAGGGACCTACTATGAAGCTTTATGGCTGCAACACCAGCACTGTAATGTACAATGTAGATGTAGAATGCTTACTGTAGAGCTTAGACTCAAGTCTTGCACTGTCCACACAATTTCTTATTGAGAAGAACTCAGGCTATTACGTAGTGATCCAAAATGTGGGCTGTCGGTCAAGAAAACTACTAACTTTACAAATGGGCAGCCAGTTAAAGAGACAATTTCCTTTTTATGCAATGTGAGATGAAGTCGTTCTGTTTCAAGAGCTTGATTTTGATTCACATTTTGTTTGTTGTGAAGACTGTAAATGTTTTTGTGTACATGCTAAAATAGTTTGCTGGAGTATATTTGCTAAAGTGGTGACTGAATACTATCTTTCTTACCTTGCATTTGGAGAATTTGAAGTGTAAATATTGTTACAGTATGTCTAAGTAATAAATTGTTGAACTAAATTTGACAGAGGTTTGATGACTCACCCCAAAAACATGCAAGCAAAACTGGCTTCCAAGTAAATTCCTTGCTATTTTTGACAGAGTGACTGTTATTTCATTGAGATTGCTGCTCTGGAGGACGATAGTCTGTTGTATAACTCATCATGCATAACATAGCCATTACATCATAACAAATGCCAATATTCTTTTGTATTATCACTACCGGCTGGCTTTATTAGTATAGAAAAGTCCAACATTTTTGTCATTCTTACATGGTTGTGTTTTAAATAGGCCCATCTTTTCTTTGTTTAAACATTTATCTTATTTAAGTGTTTTATTTCATTATAAAAAGTGGATTTATTTTTTTGCAGTCAGAAAACATGAAATTTTGGATTTGCATTAGTTCACATACTGAAAAAAGTATGACACAGTTACCAACACCAACTAAGACAAGCACCTCTCAACAGATTTATACTGCAGCAACTTAGTAGTGATGCATAAAAGGTGAGCAGTGGTGCCAAGGGAAGTGCATTGCATTCCACAGACAGTTATTGTAAGATACCGTGACATGCCTGTTGCCCGTCCCCACCTAAACATGTTTATGAGCTACACACATGGTTCCAGACTAACAAACCCACACCAAAGAATGCATTTCCTGTCTGGACAGGAAGTTTGCCCCAAGACTCAAACCCTTCTCTCATAGACAAAAGACACTCAGAATTCGAGGTGTCTCTGTAGTTTGGTTTCTTTTGTTCAGTTAGATGACGTTGTATACAAAATAAAGTGACAATGTCTGCTGATCTTCCCAAAAGTGAATGTGGGTGGTATGAATTATATAATACATACATCCCATTTTACTTATTTTCTGGCCTTGTCTCAAGATGAACATTATTTGTGCCTATCTTGACATAAACTGCAGCTGGTGAGGCTTGTCCAATCAGACTCCGTATGTGTGTGTGTGTGTGTGCCTGCCTGCGTGTGTGTGTGAGTGTGTGTGTGTGTGTGTGTGTGTGTGTGTGTGTGTGTGTGCGAGTGTGTGTGTGGTGAGTGGTCGGACCAGGTGGTATGATCAGCAATAACAACCCACCAACATTCCAGCCTCCTCTCCCTCATCTCTAGATTTCCATCTCCTCACAAAGAGCAGCTGCATTTCTATCCATATTATAATCATGTTGCGACAGAAAACCTCATGTTAATAAGCATCTTTGGGGAATTGATCAATACAATTAAAGCCCATAGAAGAAGTTATCTGTGATTAATAATAAACACTGTACAATGTCTTTTTTACCTTTTTGGTTTTCTTTTTTAAACCATTTCAGAAAAAGAATCAGTTTTATCCAACAAAACAACAAAAATACCTCAAAGAGCTAAGACCTTTTCTATGTATACAAAAGGCCTATTTGAAACATTGTTCACAAATCTGTCGAAATCTGTGTTAGTGAGCACTTTTCTTTTGCTAGATAATCCATCCACTTCACAGGTTTGGCATATCAGGACCTGATTAGAGAGCATAATCTTTCCACAGGTGTGCCTTGGGCAAAAAAAGGCCACTCTAAAATGTGCAGTTTTATCACACAGTTTTGAGAGAGCAATTGCATGCTGACTGCAGGAATGTCCACCAGAGCAGTAATTTCTCTACCATAAACCATCTCCAAAGGCGTTTCAGAGAATTTGGCAGTATATTCAACCGGCCTCACAACCACAGACCATGTGTAACCACACCAGCCCAGGACCTTCACATCCACCACCTTCACCTCCAACATCCTCGGAGACCAGCCACCCAGACAGTTGCTTCAACAATTGGTTTGCATAACCAAAGAATTTGGGCACAAACTGACAGAAACCATCTCAGGGAAGTTCGTCTGCATGCTCGGCCTGACTGCAGTTTGTTGTTGTAACCGACTTGTAACCGAGTGAGTAAATGCTCACATTCTATTGCGTCTGGCCCTTTGGAGAGGTGGTCTCTTCACGGAGGAATCATGGTTTTCACTGGTGTATGGCGTCGTGTGGGTGAGCAGTTTGATGTCAATGTTGTGGATTGAGTGGCCCATGGTGGCAGTGGGGTTATGGTATGGGCAGGCGTATGTTATAGACAACAAACACAGATGCATTTTACTGATGAAATTTTGAGAGATCCTGAGGTCCATTGTCGTGCCATTCATCCACAACCGTCCCCTCATGTTGCAGCATAATAATGCACGGCCCCATGTTGCTGCGTTGCAGTGTGTGTTGCGTTTATATTTATGTTCAGTTTAATTTGGAATTACACAACATCAGGTGTTTTATGTTAGAGATGGACACATTACAAAAATAAATTGTGTTAATAATTTAACACAAGAGTGCTGCAATGTATAGAAACAAATAAAACAAACATTATAGTGCTTTATAATGGACAGCAACATCCAAATTTGTTTTTGTTTTTTTTTTCTATTTGCTGCACAAACTTTTGCAGAATGTGAATAAAACTCAACCCATCAGTGATTAATAACATAAAACATTAACTAAATAGTTATTAATCTGGCAACGTTGGGTTAAAAATGAAATGGGTTAAAAAGGGATACCCTAATGCAGTGTGAGCCTAATAATGTGTGTGTGTTCTCTGTCATCCATGTCATAATATACTGGGTCGCGCTTATTAAATAAAATATCATTTCAGATCAAAACTGACATTTACACTTGATTATTTGTTCATATCAGATCTGTGAATTACAGATAAATATTCAACAACTACCTATCCTCCTCCAAATCTCTTAATTAGCATTAGCATGTAGCCCGTCCATCTGCATGTAGCGTATCTATATGCAAAAAGGCATCCCACAGGCAGCCTTGGAGGAGCACCACAGGCACTTCCACTGCAGGAAGACAAACTGAGGAACAGATCTTGTATCCTGGTATGAAAGTGATTTAAACTGGTTAGTAGCCAAAGGGGCAAGGAGGCATATAGGGAATGTTCAAAGTGTACAATTAGCTTTGGAATAAAAGTCGATAATCCTGAGCTTCAAAGCAATATTGTGATAGCTTCATCTCATTGGCAGGGACCATGAAAACGTTTAGCTCAGAACTGCTTGAACTCAAACCCAATCTAGGGCCTGTGGGTTTTGGACCCTGATTTTCTCATTGCACTGATTGCTTCTTTTGTGACCAATATTGATTTACTGTTTGGGACATAGATTTCATTAATTTTAAGAAATGGGATGAAATACTTTGATTTCCTCTTTTATTTCTCTGGAATCTGTATTTTGTGTTGACCCCGGTGTCCCCTTTTGGCCTCTTTTATGACTCAAACTCAGGCTGAATGTCTTATCATTGCTCTCCTCAAAACAGCAGCTCCGCTCAAAACCTCTTCATGTACTAACATTTCACTGAGTAATTTACTCACTACAGAAGGCTGCTGCGGTCAGACAGCTTTGCCCTGCCTCTGTATTTCCAGTACAAACAGAAAACTATTAACTATTAAGCAAATATTAAACTGTTAAATCAAGAAAATCATTAAAAGAAAATATGTACAGTACTTCTGGCATGACATTGTTTATTTGAAAGAGTGGGTGACAAAAAAACTCTTAGATAGCTTGTTTTTGCACACTGTTGCTGCTGTAATGGTGCAGAAAAAATCTAATGAAGAAGATGCTAGTTGCTCTGTTGTCATATTACCAAACCATGACAAATAATGTTTCTCTTCAATTTATAGTCCTCTAATTATTTACACTGTTAATGTGATGATAAAAACTGAGAGGTTTATCTAGACAGAGGTTTATTTATACATTAAT
The DNA here is from genome assembly GCA_024349245.1 of Neodontobutis hainanensis. Classification (NCBI taxonomy): domain Eukaryota; kingdom Metazoa; phylum Chordata; class Actinopteri; order Gobiiformes; family Odontobutidae; genus Neodontobutis; species Neodontobutis hainanensis. The sequence continues at coordinate 366,986 of JALDNG010000106.1, read as the reverse complement.
ACTTTATTAAAAAAAGATCCAAAGACTATACCAAGCTTTGATTGACAACCTCCCTTAAACATCTGTGAAGATGCTCAGTCATCCAGGTCACAAACCCATAAAAGGTGAGCTTTTTATTTAACCTGCTGCAAGGCATGTAAGATATGTTCTGACCAGTTCAAATAGCAATTGGGAAATATACAGTACACTCATTTAAAACCCTTTCTACAATGGTCTGAAATTGTTTATTTAAGAATCTACACAACTGGTACTGAACTGATAGAATAACTCCCACGGATCAAATCTACAGGACACAAAAAGAGAAAAGGAAGAGAGATGAAGCCTTGAGAAACCAAAACAGAAAACAGATGCTGGAGAGGAGTAACCGGCTGGAGTCAAGATGAAATGACAGAGAGTGAGAGCAAGGGAGCGGCATGGAAAGCTGATCAGTCATAACACAGCCCAACCACACATTCCACAGTAATTGAGCGGATGATTAGTCTGACAATCACCAACACAACACCAGCTGTCTAAAAACAAACCCAAATAAATACAGGGATCAGCACAGAGAAAGGGACAAGACAGAAAGAGACCGTGTAAAAATGTCTACTTCTTTATTCTTCTCCTTTCTCCTTTTAAACGGTGTTCCCTTTAAATTTGACCCGCTTCATTCCCACAAATCACTGGGGTAATTACAGCTAATTTGCTCTCTTTGTGCAAGTGTGAGGAGTATTAGCGGCATTAGTGAACATCTCCGATTTCAGCACACATTGTGTCAACAGGGCAGCCTAATGAAGCATGCTGGGATTGTCACACCACACTTGTCGTGCTGATTGTGCATGATTCCCCAAGTCTTCTGTTTCGGATGATACCTGATTCCCGAGCTGGTGGAACACCCAGGAAGAGGGCAGCCCATATTTTACCAAGTGTAGACAGTGATGTTTCTATCGGAGGAGTGGTTTCTATTCCTGCGTCTAACCTTAGACCAAACCTAATGATGCTCAGCTGATGAACAAGCCATGTAAAAGAGATTTAAACAGGCCCAACACAGAAATGTTAATCAAATTAAACACAGATTGAAGATCATTACGGTTTAATCCAATCCAATTTAATGCAACCATAATGAAACAAATGAGAAAGTCACAGAACCCTAAACAGCTTTATCTATCTATCTATCTTATAAATCTTATTACATACTGCTGTAAGAACTATCTGTGACAAAAAATAAGATGATATTAAGGCTTTATTGTTAAGAATGATAATAGATAAGAATGTTATGCATGTGTCTGTAAACCTTGGCCAATCACATGCTCAAATACAAGGGGCTCCCATTTAAATAACAGACTCTCCCATTGGCTGGGTGGTCTACAAGCTTTGTCAAAATGAAATCAATGGGAAAGTGGCTATTTGATTACTGAATGAAATGTGCCTGACTACAAAGGAAAGCTCAAACAAAAATAAAAATAGATAAGAGGGGAGCAAAGTGATGGGTACCTTGACTATACTGGCAATGCATTCTTGCAATGATTAACAAGAGGGAGATATGTGTGGGAAATTCAGGTTAATTAAGCACTTAACTTCAGTCTGACTTATTTTAATAAACTAGCAGCTGGAATGTTATGTTTCTGTGGGGGCTGGGAGAGTGAGGGAGGTAGTTATTGGCTACTGCATCTTTACTGGAAATATAAATCCAGCACATTGTACCAGGCAATGCAGTTTTTTTTCAGTAAGAGTAAGAGCACTTTGGTGAAGTAGAAGCTAAGATTTCTGGTTCTGAATGAAGTTAGACTGAATGTTTCAAGAATGGCTTTTGTTTGGATCAAAGCTAAATAGCCTACACTGAGCAGGGTGTACAGTAGGAGGGACAAGGAAGTACACACTTTACACCCGGCCAAGACTTTACTGTAGAAGATGAGGTAAGAATTACAGTAATGCTGGAAGGAACACAACAAATCTAGTTAATGTTCCTGCACAGTATCGTGTTTTAACGATTGAACTCCATTCTGGTTTGTGTCTGTTTGTCGCAAGATAGGCAGGTATTATAAATTAAATGAAATTCTAACATTGTTGAGTTCAGGCTATAAACCAAACAGGCTTCAGTTTTATCACTTCAGGATGTTTGATTAGGACTGTGGGCAAAAAGTAAAAGACATTTTTTTTCCCGGTATCAACATGGCTGGTCTTTATGTGCTCCAAACGGGAAAGAAAGTCTGTACAGGTCTGAGTGAATGAGTTAGGAGTCTGTCTGTTAGAGCCGCATGGGCCAAGGGACTGTTAAATCAAAATTAAATACACACATACACCACAGTTAAAGATCAACATTTATAGCTGTTTACAATATACAGCAAGAACATCCAGCATTACACAGACCAGCCACATTCCACTGCCTGCCCACACACAGAGGCACACTACGCTGTTTTGCACATTTTTGATTACGCACACAGCTAAATATATAACAATACACGATAAATTAAACTTCTTTTCACATGGGTAGCTAGTCCATTTACAAAAAAAAACATAGTACTATCATCTCCCATTGAAGGGTTTTCTGAAAGGTGGAGTAAATATTACCATGTATTGTTTTTTACATTACAGATGTAAAAAGAATTCTGAAAGTGAAATTTTTCTTCTCAAGGAAATGCGAGGAAAAAGTAGCATATTTATTGATGCTAATGTACAGACACTAGAAGTTTGTGCATTCTGGATCTGGCTGGAAATATAAGATAGAATTCTCTGAGACTGGGTTGCTCCATTCATAAATGGTCGAGCAGCAGCGGCCGGTTGTTTCTGTCAGCTCCACTCTGGGTAATGTGCCAGTAACCACAGAGGCCAGTGCATAGCTGTCATTCCTGCGCTTACTGAAAGCATTTAGCAACCAACACCTGTTTCCCCTGCTCATTCTCTGCTGTAGACTGGGCCGCAAAACACATTCAGCTCCGAGAACTTTATAAGCTGCTATTAGAGGAATGTAATGGGCTATTTTTAAATCAAGCATTTACTGGATGGGCCAAGCCACTGGAACTAAACCTGTAGAGCATATAAACGTGTCCAATCTTTTTTTTTTTTTTTTATACTTAAAAGTGTTTACATGATCACTTTGGTTGTTTTCTCCTTTTACAATATACAGTATCATCTTTTATGATATTAAGGCACACATAATAGTCTTGTACAAGATGGTCATAAGAAATGGTTTTGTGAAGAACAAGAGTGTCAACTTCTTAAACATATTAACTTAAGAATAGTAACTTACTAACTTACTAATAACAATAACACACTTTCTTAGTCATAGTGGTAAAGAAAGTGTGAAACAAGAGCTGTGTTGGCACTGCAAACCTGATTTGGTTAAGTTAAAGTTTGTGGCAGTGTGAACAAGCCAAACCTTCTTCAGATTTATGTTTTACTTTGGTGTGAACAGGCCAGTGAAAAAAGTATTTTCATTTTAAGTAATAGAGTCACAGAGAGAGCTGTGGTAAACTCTAAACTTCAAACCAAACCATAGCCAGGAATTGAACTTTCTATGAGCAGATAACCTATCTAGTTGGATTTGAGTGAACCTGTACCACAACAATGCCACAGTGTGCACAGTGACCAAAATCATTAACCATCAAATCTGGACAATTATTATTCAGCAATGAAAACTTTAGTCACTGAATGTCAGGCGGGAATTTCTTAATACTTCTACTATTTTTGAATTAATATAAAGCCACATGTTTTCAAATCTGTAATCATTGAGGCTTTATTAAAGGTAAGGGTAAATTAAATATATCCACACAATATCAATGTTTAAGCCATGAAATTGAATAATGCTTGTATTTTCTAACCAAAATACAAAATTAACTAGAGTCCTACACCTGCTGCAGCGGGAACCTCAGGTCTGCCACCTGCCTGTCAATCATGCATCCTGAGAGACGTGACCCTACCTGCTGCTACTGTCCCATACTGACCATACCACACATACCACTGCCACAAAGGCACATTCTAGAGACCATTGACCACATCCTTTTTTTTCCACTTTAGAGCTGTCACTTAGACCTCGTATCAGCTTAGAATAAAATCAACTTACAAACTATTGTGACTTGAGGAAATAGCAATCACAAGCTAAGAGTCAATACAGCAGTTGGATAATAGGTTGTAGAGAAGTGGTCCAAGTGACAGGTTGATTGATTGAAATAGTATAAAAAGTCTGAATATGTACTTCTAATCTTAAACATTATACATTTTTGTATATTGTATTCAATTTAATTAATTTCATTACCCTTCGATCAAAGTTTCTAAATACATTGTTGGCAGTGTTGGATCACATTGCATTGTGGGCCGGATAAACAATTAAATTTTTATTATGTATTTAAACTACAATACAATGAAATCTTGATATTTTTATTTCACACAACACAATAGCTGTCCTAGCTTCAGTTGCAAGGATTTATAATAAAACATCTCACTTTATTTTTTTGTCTATAAATCTATTTGATCAGTCCCACACAAAGCACCACTGTGTGTGTGCGTGCGTGTGTGCCATGTCAGGACAGAGTGTAATCTGAGGGATAACATGGTCTTATCCGGATGATCCCCCACCTCCCTGGGTTCTGACAGGTTGACATCCATCATTCTTCACATAAACTTTGCCTAATTGGCAGCTAATTCCCCACTCTCCTACTGTCCCTTCACTGTCCCTCCATTGTCCATATACTTAGCCCCTACTGTCTGGCTCTTTATTCAGTCTTCTGGCCAGGAACCCTGCAGCCATAGAGCCACTCGGCAGGACGTCTTGTCCGGGCCCGTTCTTCTGGTAGGCCTTGTCACTACAGCCCAAGGGGAAGTGGAGATGGGAACTTCCTCTAGGCTGATGACCCCCATGCTGGGACCCTCACTGCAAGACTGACAGGAGCGCCGGCCCTAAATGGTTTGAACCTGTCAACTTGGAAACCCACCCGCTCTTCCTGAATACAAACGCACTGACATACAAAGACAGTGATAAATGTTATTGAAAAAGTAAAGGCAAATTATATCAAAAAGCTATTAGCTGTAATTTATTAGTGAGAAATTATTCCAACCCATTTGAGACATTGATGGTGCTGGACATCTGATTTTAGTTGTTTGCACTCCACAGGAGCTTGTAGATAACCCTTTAGCTTACATATTGTACCTGCTTTGATGAAAAAAAAAATGTTTAGAGGAAGGCAATTGGTTTCCCTTTTTACTGTACATTTGTTTAAGGGATTAAAGTAATCACATTCTTTGGATTTTCTGCCACTAAATTCAGCCAAGACACATACATAAAAAATAATGGATGGAGTTATTTTTAATAAAGCGTCCAGTTGAGTCTAGTCATTTAATTATTTTCTAATAAATGAATAAGTGACAGACTTTCTTTTACATATTAATATTTATTATATTCAAATTCAGTGGTGCTTAGTTGTGTAAGGCCTTTTCTTATTGCCTTGGGCCCTTTTCTATCTGAAACACAAGCAAACACATTCCAACTGTACTGTAGTTCTGTCTCGGCCCTGACAGTGATTGACAGGTGTTTGCTGAGTAACTCAGCAAAGTCAGACATAAGACATATGTGAGCCCACCCTCCTGTCATGTCCACCTTCCCATGAGGCCTTTGTGGCCGAGGTGGAGGTGGCAGGAGCAGTCAGGAGATTGTCAGAGCAACAGGAAGAGCTCAGCACACTCACACTCTTACTGTACCAGCCCACATACACTGTCGCTGTCAACCCCCCTGTGAGTGTGTCAGCTGACATTAACTTCCCAGAGTTCCAGTGAGCAGGGGGGGGGGGCTTCCCCTTACTACCACCCCCCTCACAGGTGATGCTCAATGGGGCTCCATGCTGCGGATGCCATCCCCTCTGCAGGAATCTGCCTTACAGCCAAAAGCTACACAAGTAACTGGAAAAGGTCTGGCATACAATTATGAATTATTTAAAGATTTTGTGTGAAATTTATGTAAAAGACAATGTATGACTATATTTTTACGCTTTGCTAATAAAAGTGTATGTGATAAAAGTAATGTTAAAGAAAATATATTTTAATTGTAAGCTTCTTCTTTCAATAAAGTCTTTATTTTGGAATAATTCTGCTTTAACACAAATTTATTTTAAAGTAACCATGAATAAACAGTGAGGCTAACCAGGGCTAGGATTATTAATATGAGAGCATGTAATGTGCTGCTGTAATGTGAATGTGTGACCTCTATGTAGCACCTTACGTCACAATATGCCATAATAAAGACCTAAATTCTACAGTGGTCACTGTCTGTGTGGCCCAGAAGGCATGTTAGACCACATTGTAACAAGAAACATCTCGACTCTAGCACTCCACATACATCATCCAAAATAGTTTATTTATTTATATATATTTTTTATTTAAATGGCCAAAATATTATATAAATACTAAGATTGAAAAGTTGATCACAAGACCAGACACCAAAACGTACAAAGGCATGTAGTGAGAAAGCACTGCGGCCTGTAAAGCCACAAGCCACACACTTTTCCAGTTTATGTACCAATGAGCAAATTTCTTTTGGAAATAAATGGCTGCCATCCTCATGGGGACCTAGTTGCTGTAGCTCAGGACTCCTCTTACCGATACAAAGTAATAAAAGTCTGCATAGGATAATCATTCTACCGTGGGTATCTCCACACAATAAATTGTCATCTTTGGCATACCATCACAAGTGTTACTTCTAAACACTCTCTATCACACAGACTGATGATATTTTAAGATATTTTAAACATTATCATACCATCTAGGAGTTTGTGTCTGTATTGGTGCATAAACAGCTTTAGGTTTGAGCGAGTGGTGGAGGGGTGTGTGTGTGTGGAATGTGTATGTGATATAAAAGCCCTCTACTCGCGCCACAATGGTGTCTTTGATGGGGGGGAGAAGGGAAGGCTTTGTTTGGTGACACCACACAGTGTTGTGAATGCCAGGCATAGCAGCCATTCCTCTGTGTATGCCCTCCACCAGGCAACGGGGCTTATCAGGGATTCCTCTCCATTCTGTCTGCCCACGCACACCCCTCACTCACACTGTGCACGTCTGTGTGTGGAAGTGAGGCACAGAGTTTGCCGAGCACTGCCGCTAACACTGAGAAAATGCAAATGAGGAGGAGTAGCTGCAGGAGAATGGAGTCTCTGTGTAATGACATATTTCCTCACAAGTGGATCAATTTGGTTGCCACACTTTTAAACAGTCTTAAGTAGTCTGGATTGTGTGGGTTTAATTGAGTGAGAAAGGATATAATTTGACTGCCTTCCTAAAATTAAATAGCCTTATTGGGAACACTTTACAATAAGGTGCTATTTGTTATGAACAATTTTTCGGCATTAATTCATTCTTGTTAATGTTAGTTTATGTCTATACAGTAATTCATGTTAGTTCCTGGTGCATTAAGTAATGTTAACATTGACCACATTTGATTTTAGCAAATGCTATAATGAACATGAACTAACATTAATAAATGTTGTATAACAATTGTCCTTAGTTAGTTCCTTTTAGCTAATGCATTAATTAATTGTTAACAAATAGCACCTTATTGTAAAGTGTTACCACCATATTTATAACAAGCATACTGAAATGGGATTTATGAATAGTTTATTATTTGAAGTCCACTTCTGGAGATATGCAAATGCTGTAACTAGGACAGGCCAAGTTACATCTTTGGCATTTAACAATTTAAACACAGATATAAACATGAGCTGACTGCAATACACTTCAAACTCAAACTGGGACTTCTGTAATTATCTTAATTCATTCTAATGTTCGCTTTATGATTTTAACTTCGGAATATCCAGTATATCATGGACAAAATGCAGCTTTAATGTTGTCTACATTTAATTTTCGTGGCTGAATGTTTGTGAAATAGAGCTAACAGACTTGTAAACCTCAGGTGACTGCAGAAGTTTTAAAGCTGCATTGCATCACCTTGACCTTGAAGACACAGTGTTATGAAGCACCATCCTTTTTGTTATTTCACTGCACTAAAGGCCAGCTTATGTTACCTTTGAAACACAAAGCCAGGTATGTTTACTACAAGTCTTTACTGTGAAGTTTTGCCAGATTTGATTTTATAAGTTATAAATATGAAGACATGTTGCAGCCTTTTGTTTTGTGTGCATGTTACTGAACCTGTCAGATATTGATCCAGCTTTTCTAATAAACAATGTTTTTCTTGTAAAACAATACTTTCCTTTACAGGGAACATCCATGGGCTTTTGTACTTTGGGAACACCTTGACCTCATTGTGGATGGGTGAGTTTTCATTTTGCGGACTTCCATTTTTTAACGTTCATTGTGAGCAGTTACTGGGAAACTGCTCCGACTGCAAAACCCAAAACTCCTCCAGCAATATGTTCCAAGGTTCCTCCTTTTACTTTGCTCTCTTTTTCCATTGTCTAATGCTTGTTCTCATCACTGTGTTTATCTCTCAAAGTTAAACTGTGAACTATTGCTTGAAGCCCCCTTTTCTTTCTGCTCTCGGGCAATAACACAGGTCCAGTCAGCTCTCACGCTAAAGGAGTAGATGCCAAGTTCCTTGATATTCAGCTTCAAGTCGGTGTGGTGCCCACATGTGTGCAAATTGGTAATCTGGAACCTCGCACACAAAGCTAACTCCACAGCCGGGTTGGAGAGTTTTTGGTGCCAGGGTGTTGTTCTATGTTTGATGTGTTTATATGAGTCTTGATGGGCCTTAGACAATCTTGGCAGAATAGTACACTAGCTCTTTAAAGTAACACTACACCATTGAAAGACACTTTTGACTCAGAAATTATTTACTTTTTTATGTTCCACCCTCTTGACTACAGGGTTTTCTTTTGGATTCTCTTCTAAAGACAGGGTCGGTGGACCTCCATCTGGTGACGTGGACAGTAGAGGTAACAAAGAGAGGCAGGTCTGGGAGTATAAATGACTCATGTTTAACACAGGGGTGCACAGTGACAGCGTGGTTAGTACTCCTGCCACACAGCAAGAAGGGTTGATACTTTTGATACGTTGATATCTTTGTCTTATTCTGTCTTGACTTGGTCTTTGTTAGTGTGGTCTAAACACCAGTGTGGAGTGTACACCCTCGGCCTTTACCATTACACAATGCATCCAGTTTCTGTGTTGTTCAAAGCTAAAGATGAAATATCTTTCTTTTAGTGTATTGAGGTATTCTGCAAAATGGATTTCAGCAATTGACTGTCATGTTAAAAAATAAAACATATTTACAGTTGTTATTACATTCTAGGTATGTCTGGAATTTCTCCCGTTTCTTGCATTAAACTAAAGGTTATCACACTCAGACATTTAGAAGGCACTTGAGAGCAAATATCCTAAATATTTATTTCCCCTAGCCATCTTTGGTTCTTCAAACTCAGTATAATCGTCAGTCTGGGGGAGTTTTGAAATGGTTCCTATTCTGTTCAAGACATAGGAGGAGATTGGCGTATTCTTGTTACTAAAACTGTGCCTTTAGGGAAAGATTTGGTCTTTTTAATGGTGTAGCTTATTTCATCACATTCTTAAAGGTCCGCCCTTTTGAACAGAAAACACACACACACTTGGGCATAACAGATAATAATATGAGCATGCATGGTCCATTAAGTCTGCCAGTCTCTCGAGACCCTTTCACTGTTGAATTGCAGCCATTCCATCAGCGCTCATCAGCACTGCCCTGGGAATAATAATAATGATGAAAAATTAGCTTGTTCATTGCATTGTTCCCGGTCTTAACAAACACCATATCACAGCTCGGCACTACAGGCAAATTCCTGTAAGGTGTATTTGGATGAGTGTATTCTTAGGCTCCAGCTCCCATGTCCCTGAGAATGAGGCCAATTGGACTGAACACACACAGTTTATTTCCAAACATTAGCGTCTGGACTGCAGCCTCACATACATTCCAATACTTCCAGACAGACTTACAGAAGCGGGAATTAAAAAGCCATCGGAGTTGTTAAAACATGACATTCCCAAAAAAGGGCTGCTGGGGCCCGAGACTAGCCAGAAACATCCCACATGACTCAAGCGTGCAGGAATTACAGCACCGCCAGGGTCGCTGATGAAGGTCCTCACAAACATATCTCTCTATTAGCCTCCAGTAGTTTCTTTTGCCTTAGTGTTATCTGTCTCTGTCTCAAGAATATTTGACTGAAGTTGCTCTCTGTCTTGTTGTTTTGTGTTGTTTTAACAGTCTACAGTCTTCGAAAAAGGCTTTGAAACTGAAATCTGTGGAAAAAAAGCTCAGTTATAAGATAAACTGTAGAGCTTTTGTTTCTAGTATTTCTGTGTTATGGGTTCATAACTTAATTTGATTTGTAGGAGAGGCAGGCCAAGAGCTACAGCAGCTCACCCATTCCCCTAGTGGCTCAGAGTTGTATTACAGGCTTACCAAGACAGCACTTTTTTAATCTTCTGTTGATAAAAATATAAAATAAACTTGTGTTAGTTATAAACATCCAAATGTGAAGTAAATAAGGGAACTGAGGATGTTTTTTATGTCTCTCACTGGCTGCTGACAGTTGATGACGACAGTACACATATCAGACATAGGGTCAAAGTCCTCTGCTTAACAATTTCAGCAGATACTTTCCTATAAAATATGATTTAATCGACTAAAAATGATTTCTGCACATATTAACTAGAGATGTTGTGTGTAGGAGTGGAGGTCAATCTCAACTATCACGGACAGTGTTAATGTATTCAGCTCCTATAGTAGTTGCCTTTGGCCTAAACAATAGGTCAATTCATGCTGCTAACCCAGAGGGCCACTGCTATCAAAAAATCAGAGGCTTTGAGGGAACTAAAGTGACCAAATGGTCATGGTTTCATATAGAGCTCCTTATTTCCAATCATGGACCATGGTTCCTTGTGAGGTTACACCATAGATTGTAAATAAAAAGGGTGTCAGGGTCGGTGCTCTGTTGAATGGTGTCATTTGATGTCATTTAGAAAAAAAAAAAAAAGGTTATTATTGATGTTGATTTGTAAGCAAAAAGAAAAGCTGTATGACTGAAAGGCCTGCGAATTGATAATATTTTAAACTTTCAATCATACTTTAACTTCCTGACTCTGTGCTGTTCTGATCTACTGCAGTACTATAGGTAAATCCCATTCATATTTCAGCAGCGGGATAATTAGACTGATCTAAAAATCAGATTAAACTATGAATGCAATGAATAATTAAAAGAGCTTTATACATTTCTATTACAAAAAAAGGACCTTTGCGGGGTTCCCAGTTTCAACAGGCCCCAAAGGCCGTGTACAGTAAAAGCTATAAACATTAAAATATTCATGTATCAATTAAATCTTTTGGAATTACTCTAATAAATATATCATGACAAAGTTATTATATGCTTTTAAAGAGTTGTAATGATTATGAGAATAAATCCTGCAGGGCTTTTAAAAGTGGTGCAGACTGGAATTAATGGTAGAGTCTGAAATACTGTATATTTTGTGGGCCTAAAATTAGCAGTAATTAAAGTGTTGCATGTAGGCTGTTGATTGTTAAAATGGTCATTGTCCAACCATATGTGAGACAGCGCTGATTCATTAAATCACACTTATCACCAGAAGCTACAGTATTAGCTCTATATAAGCTGTGCATTAGGCGTAGGACCTTTAGAGAGTCAAGTTTTCATAAACCATATTTCTTCAGATGAAATAACCCACAGAAGGGCTGCATATGCCAGGGATGTGTTGTCTTGTCCGGGCAATGTAATTGCTCTGGGGCCCTCTTGAACCCCAGCTCCAGCTTTACAGCTTGCATTAGCATACATAATACTGCTCTGCGGACTCAGACAGCCATGCCAATGGAAATGCAATCATTTTCACAGCGGAGCACTGCCATCTCCACTTTAATTGAGAGTGTGGGTTTTATATGTGTACGTGCATGCTTTGTATCATGAGACTGGAGATAATTGCTCCAGCAAATACAACAGAGCAGTATCCTGTTAATTCAATGATAGGATTTGATTGCTTTTGTCTCACAGAGTCCCCTGGGCTTGTTCAGTGAGCTTATATGCATTTGTCAGAAAACAGAAGGTTCAGACGATAACTAGTGGCAACATCCCATTCTCGCTACATAAGCACACACACACTTCATTAACAGTACACAGGCAAGTAGCACAGCAAATATCATTTGGCTGTGTGCTAAAAACAGGGCCCTCGGGACCTGCATAAACTGCCACAATAAAAATGGGAATTGCACTTCATATGAATGTCCCACTGCTCAGTAACAATCAGCAACAATTACCATCTTATCATTATCTGTAGATTGCTTTGTCAAATAAAATATAAAACAGACAAAGGCTGATATTATTTTTACCAAACCCAAAGGCAAACAGGTGTTTGGCCTTTAACCCAAACCTTGACCTTTGACCTAACCTTCTCTTACCTCTCACCTGATCTCACATCTTTTTATAGGCTCTAAAAAACCAATAAATATGAATCACACCCAACACATACAGACTCAAATAAATTCCAAATTTCTTAATGAGGAAGTAATACAACCAATTAACATCACAGAATAGCAATTTTCATACAAAGTGGACAAAGCAAATAGCTCTAATGGAAATCTGTGTTATTCCTTTTTGCTAATTTCCTTCCCTGCAGGGACAAGATGATTGAATCACAAGAATACATATTAATGGCAATACGTTCTAATTAGCCAACAGAGCTAGACAACATTAATCATAAAAAATAGTTTAAAATTTAAAGCTTTGGAAGGATTGGGACTGTTTCCAAGACTATCACAATAATAAAAAATACGATTGATTTTTTTGGACATCCTAAAAATACTACATAGCTAAAAACATCTATTAATATCTAATAATATTAATATCAAGTATTATATCACTAATATAAATGTGAGCACTTTGAGTCTCTTGGGAAAATACAAATCTAATCAATCATTTTTATTAATAACACTAAATCCAATTCGACTATTTTACAGACATTTCTATTTCTATTTTAAGCAATAGCCTCTAAACGTCTAAATAGTCGACTTTAAGTGTTTGTCATTGGGCCTTCATACATTTCAATATTTGAAATAGAAAGTGAAATACAATCCTTTTTTATGAACCATTCTCTTCTAAAGATGTGAACACAAGGATTTGGCATTTGAGGACTTAAAGTGCAGTAGCCACTAAAGGGGAGAGGTCCCGCAGCCGCATGAGGACAGTTCACCAATAATGAGGGCCAATCCCTTGTTGTCCTTATTGATTGGTTTTTCTATAAGACACTGCCCCCCAGTGGTACAATGGTGAAATTACATGTGACTGCACACTTGGCGGAGTGGTCACTGGGTAATCCATCATCACACACATGAAAGTGGCTGGCCTCGGGACACCCAAAACTGAAATTGGGAAAAAAGTTGTTCATTTATAAAAGTCATCTCAGAGTAGGTTTTAGCGGCAGTGGTTCGGGCAATCAGATTTTGGGCTGATTGCATCTTTTGTCAAACCATTTTTTTTGTGACAGGTGCAACTGACAAGAACGATGTCGGGGTGCGGTAGCCTGCTGAACTCTGAATGTATGTTCTCAGAGCCGATACACCTTCTAAAACTGAAAAAAGAAAATATTAACTTAGTATTGCTTTTTGTTTAGTTGAGTCGATGCTTCGTTACAGACCTTCTGCTACTTCCACTGGAGGGCGCTGTGAAAGATTTTAGAGTGAAAATTGTCACGTGATCTGATAACGTCACTCATCCGCCAAATTTGGATGTTTGTGTTTTGCTTCCGCTTTTTAAACCAGGTAGAAAAAAAACAGCTTGTTTACAGCTTGTCTTTTCGGCTTGTTTTCTTTTACATTAACAACTAATATTTAAAATGACAACAGCGGTGAAACTAAAGATGAACTATTTGGACAGAAGAAAACAGGTGTGAATTCAGCTATCTTAAGATGCGTTTTTAATTCACTAGGTTTAACTAATTAACATTTTCTACATTTATTAATCAGCGAGTAATTTAACATTGTTGAAATTACAATTTTCTAGATACTACAATTTAGCTATTCAAAACAATCAAACTTTACTTAACAATCTAACCAGCCTGTGAACCTTTACAAAGTGCCCTGCCAACAACAACAGAATACGAGGCCTATTGTGTGTAGTACAGAAACTGTGATACTTAACCGTATTGTCTGTCTTTTTGTACATCCATGTGTTTAGTGGCAACACCTTGAAGAAAATACTACTAACGGTAAGAGAGATTTTATGCAATTGTATTGTTTTAACCCATCTACTTAACATCAAACGCAATTATGTAAAATATTATAATTTCCGTGTAGAACTCCTACAAAGGCTTATTCGTTCACACGTGTCCAGCAAGGACATTAACGGCTACAGCAAAGTTTTGCATGGACTGTTTAAAGGAGTGATCATTACACCAGACCAGTAAGTTCTAATCTAACTATAAAAATCTCAATATATATGTTTCCAAAGTGTATTTAACTTTTGTTAGATCTGGCAGTGATACAGATGAGAATGAAGACTACGCAGCACATCCCCATCAGGATTCACTAGTACCTTTTACAGAAACAGGTGTGTGTGCAATCATACCACTATTGATCATGTAAAATAAGTTTGTTTGCTCTGAACACCTCAAGGAAATGTCAAATTGCCAGTGTTAGATTGAACAAATGGCCTCTGATGCTTTGACAAGATGATTAATAATGCATTTTAAATAGCAATATTCAAATTTCTTTAAAAATGCTCTATGTTTAATGCAAAAAAAGGGCCCCACTTTCCTATTTTGGCTCACAGTGTTGTGTTGTCCTGGTTACATCTTATAAATAGTTAATGGGCATTTCTCACGCTTTAATACTTTTATATCTCTCCAGATGTGACCTTGCCTTCATGCCTCAATGGTAGCCCAGGATCTCGAGAAACTGACAGAGAGACGGAGAAAGCGCGGCAACTGTCTCACTTCTGCTCTTCGTCTTCTTCGGGAAAAGTATTTCAAGAGCTAATGACCATTTATGACCAACTTAAGGTAAAGAAAGTCCTAATAGGAAAAATTATTCCGCTTGATTCTGAATATTTTGCAGCAAACCCTGGCTTTAGGTTTGAAAAGTGCTTTAATTTTGAGGAAATGTAACTATCTTTCATAACAACTGGCTAATTTACTAAGTTAGCTAAAAGCACCACATAAAATAATTCTGAGAAAAACGCGACCTTGAAAGTGTCAGAAATTGTGCTTGTTTGATCGAACCGCAATATTGAGTATTATTCACCTTTTGTTGTGTACACAGGCAGAGCGGAAAAAACAGCTGCAATGGGAAAAGGAGCTTCAAGAGCGAGAAAAAAAGTTGAAACAACAGGAGGAGGCTGTTGAGAAGCTTGTGGGCCTAGAAGAAATGCTCCACTCTCGGATGCTTTCTGCTGAGGAGGTCAGATCCAAACACATTCAGTTTACACACAGACTTTAAGGTGTAGCTTAATGTGTAATAACTGGATTGATTCCTGACCTTTGTGCCAGCTGCATGTCATTATTGTAGTTCTGATTTTTGGTTTTGGTTTTCTGTGTTACTAGAAACATCAGCAAGAGGTGCTTCAGCTGCAGCATATTCTTCGAGAGAGGACTAAGGAAAACAAAAGACTCAAATCTAGTTTTGAAACCCTCAAGGATCTGAATGACAACATGAAGAAACAGGTTATACCCACAAGTTTTCAACATGTGAAGCTTTCCACTAATCCCATCCTATTAAATTTCCTTTCTTCATATTCCAAAAGTCTGCCACAACGTACAAAAGCTAAATTTGTAATGATTTTATTTTTATACCAGCAAATACTAAGCTTTTTCTGAGAAATAGCATTGATTTAAGAAATATAAATGATATACACACTCAGTTTGAAGAAAACATTCGATACCACAAGAGGGTGCTATTATGCTATAACATAAGCAAGGGCATGTGTAACTACTACAATAATAATCTGAACATTATTAGTACGGATTTTAAGCAGTACTTTTCCCAATGCTTATCTTTGCTGTTTTTTAAATTAAGTTAAATGATCTGAGTGAACAAAATAAAAAGCTGGAGCACCAGTCCAGGAGAGTACAGGCTCGACTCGAAAACCTACAGGTACAAAAAAACTTTCACGTTTTCATTAAAGCCTCTCCCTAATATCATTTAAAATGTAAGTGACATGTATAGAAACGTAAATCCCAATTGTTATATTTATTTGCTTTTGTTTTTAGAGGAAATTTGAGCACAGTGCTGCACCAAGAGGATGTCAGAAAATGAGCATGAAGAGCACAGAGAGTGTTAAACCTCCCAAAAACGACAAACCTACTTCCTCTGGCAAACACAAGGTACTTCCCTGCAGTATGTGTTACACTGTGCCCTTGTTGAACATTTCCCTTGTTTATTGGTTTAGTAACTCAATCAGTTTATTTAAACAATGATTTCTGTTGTTCACTCCCGTTCACTACCGACAATTTATTTGTTTTTGTCAGGGTACACCCTCGGTAAAGCTGCTTTCTCTTTTACTGGACTGGGTACTTGATGGACAGGTGTACATGTCTGGAACCAGTGTTAAAGATATAGGCCAGTGTTTGCCTCCAGAGATTTTACTCAACGAGAGATGCCTAAAGGTAGACTCCTCAAAACAGTTTCAGTCTCATTTAATCGCAAGAATATTCCAACAATTGGTTTGGTGTCATGGCCACAATGAGTGATACGTAATGCCACATAAAGGGTTTTATTGACATTAAAGTGATAAATTATCTACAGTAAGTTATGTTTGTGTCCTCAGGTGCTGCCGTTATTGGCAGATCAGCTTCCTCACACGCCTTTGTCGGAGCCTGTGCTCATATGCAACCTTCTACGCCTCATCCACTGGGCTTTGAAACACTTGGACAATAGCACACAGGTAAATGGGATCGTGTGTGAACTTTAGCTGCAAGCGTGTCATGTGAATGTGGGTAACAACGGTATTATTTCCATACAGTAACTGAAAGAACTATTATTTTGATGTAGTTTTAATTTACAATTGCAACGAAAGTGGAAAATGATTAATGGCTCTCAATACATTTTATGAAAAACATGAGCTTCTGACCTTTAATATGACTTAGTCATGGGCAACATGATACACTTTATTCATACATATGAACTCATATTGTTGCATCATCCATAGCTTAAGGACTTTGAACATGTTCTTAAAAAACTATGGACGACTGTAAATTTCATTGTCGCATAAAATAACATATTAGCACTCACATAAAAAAGCTAGCTCTTTTACCAGCAAACAAACAATAACATCTCTTTTTGATTTTTTTGTTTTCACGTGTTCATATGATGGACAGAATTGATGATTTTCCAGACAAAATAAAGGATGAGGCCTAGAGTATAGAGGAACAGAGTTCATGAAGGAACATATGGCCATTTCATTGGAAATACATTTTGGAAAATTGTGGTCGTTTACTTGACTGATTAATTGGCTCCATAAGTTATTTACAGGATCTGGGAGTAAATGCCTTCTGGCTCCTTTACACCCTGACCTTTATTTTATGCATGTTTTTTGATGGAGATCAATGTAGGCATATTGTTTTTATTTTTTTGAATTTCCTAACAAAAGTAACTCAATGCAGACATGTTATTTGCACTTACCAGTGTTTGTTGTTGTATATTTTAAAAAGCATGTGGTGCTATCAGCCACTCTGCGGCGGATAGGAGAGGAGGTATCAAAGCCAAGCAGCCATCCTCAGTTTGAGGATCTGGACCTGCCTGACCCTTACACTGAGGGGACTGCTGGGTCCTGCAGGAAATGGCCCCTGTACCGAAGCCCATGCCCACAGACACGCATCCTCTCTATCCTCATAATACTCCGCACCGTCACACAAGGTTAAGGACCAAAATATTTATTCCTTTTCCAGGGAAATATATGAATTATACATGTTATCTAGAAGAGTAATATGGTTGAATAATCTTTGCATAAAAATAATAAATCACAACAACACTGCTGTTTACTTCTGTTACAGTCTAATCTTATTGATATTTAATTGTTTATATCAGATCATTCTTTATCATAAAATATTTATTAACCCCCTTATATGTCACAGTTGCACAGTGGTTAGCACTGTCGCCTCACGACAAGAAGGTCCAGGAACGGGCCTGGACGGGGCCCTTTCTGTCTGTGAGTGAGCATGTTCTCCCCAGGTTTGTGTGGGTTTCCTCTGGGTACTCCGGTTTCCCTCACCAATATAAAAAACATGCCGGGACACTGAATTTCCCAACAGGAATAATAAAGTTATAATAAATAAAAAGAGTGGCAGTAGATGCCGATACTGGGTCAAGCCAGAGAGATTATAACATTTTCTTATAGTTAGTATACTCAAAATATGCACCCAATCTTTTGTATTTGCATGTTTGTCTTCCAGAGTCAGACAGCTTTTCTTTCTGCCTTTCATTTATCCTGCAAAGAGTCCAACACAAGTTGATGACATTACCTTGGGCTAACATAACTGACCCCATCTTTAATCATTTCTCTTTTTTGTGTCAGTGAAATTTTCTCTGTACGGTTGTATCATAATTGTTTTTTATATGTGATGTAAATTAACAAAATAATACTTTCAAGCAACTCTTACATATTAAGCCTGATGCATTAACTCTAGCACATTATGACAAATCAGTTTTTTAGATGTTATCTGGTCTATTCCTTCACACAAGTTGTAAAAACATGGCTCAATGACCCGTTTCCCTTTTGAACACGTGAAGTTTATCTTTACTGTACTGTTTAATGACTTTCTATTACATCATTCAGAAAGTGGTTAAAATCTCTTTTAGCTGCATCCAGATTTTGCTCTGTGGCCTCTCACTGTGTAAATCTCAGGATATGCTGACATCTTTTACGAACCTCTCTTCTCAAATGACCTTGCTTCTTCTCATAATACTTTAAAACTCCCACACTCCTTCTTTATAAAGTCTATTTTCTGTCAGCATGCTTTCCAGGGGTGCATTATTTATGTTAAACCAAATTGTTCATAATAGAGAAATGTTTTCCCTTCATGATAATGGGTACCATTCAGAGACCAAGCACGCTTCAAAGAGAAAAGAAATCTTTTATCCTGTGTCAGGTTTTTTAAACCCAGACGTTCTGAACCTTCTAAAAGCATCTTTTTACTTCTGAGATTCTCTGAAAATGTTGACCTTTCTCAGATCTTGTGTTCAAAATGGAAGAATATGTTTTGGGTTTGAGAAAGGTGCCTGCAGATGGATGAATGAATGGTTAAAGTTAAAGTCTGGACAGCTTTGGGGGGAAAATAAAAGGTAAAAGTAAATTAAAGGCATTAGTGGTGATTTAGAAATATATTTTGATAGTTTGTCTATTTTTTATTAGACGGCAATACGCACATGCATAATTAGGGCACAATTTGTTTGTGTTGTTTCTGTAGCTGACCGTTTGGCCCAGACTCTGGACAACCTGCGTACTGATCTTCTGTGTGAGGAAAGTCGAGGCCTGTTCTTAAACTATGGAGGAGTTTGTGTGCTTCTGCCAATGCTCCGGTCGGGACGAGGAGGACTACAAGCACCCATTGTAGATATTCTGATGCAGCTCACCCAACAGTCCTGTAAGTCTATTAGCACATTATAAAGACACAGCTAATGTTTTGTCTACCACAGCCTGCCATATAGTTACAATAATATTTAAAATATTCTGTACACAGAATAATGTTCATTTGAAATATTTTAGTCTACTTTTTCTGAAGATGCCATAGTCTTACAGTGCTGGTAAGTTATTTTGTACTATTTAGACTTTCCCCCTTGGAACCATAAAGTCAAATTATACTATTATAATTATTATACCTAAAACTGGAAAATCTTTGAAGAAATTGAGTCCAGACCTTTTTATAAATGTAGTTGTGTTATCTAAAACAATGGTAAAAAAAAAGTATGTGAACCTATTTGGAACTTCATGGTTTTCTGAATAAATTTATCTTAAAATGTGATGTGATCTTTATCTAAGTCAAGGGTATTGACAAACATAATGTGTCTAAAAATAATTACACAAAAATGTCTGATCTTCATGTCTTTATTAAGAAAAAAAAACTCATAGTGCTTGTGTAAAAAGTATGTGAATCCTTGAGTTATTGACCTCCAAAAAAGCATATTGGAGTCAGTTTTTAGCACACCTTGAATCTTGTTAAGAGAATTATGTTTGAAGGTGTGGACTACAGCTTCTTCGACTAATAAAAAACAAACTTTTGGAGTTTGCTCTGCACAAGAAGATCACGCTTATGTTAGCAATGCCTTGCCAAAAAGAGCTTTCAAAAGGAGCTACAATTAAGAATTGTTGCTCTACATAAAGCTGGAAAGGGATACAAAGTAATTTCAAAAACTTCAAAAAAAATCACCAGTCTACAGTAGATTCACCAGTTTACAGTAGATTCACCAGTATACAGTAGATTCACCAGTTTACAGTAGATTCACCAGTCTACAGTAGATTCACCAGTTTACAGTAGATTCACCAGTTTACAGTAGATTCACCAGTCTACAGTAGATTCACCAGTCTACAGTAGATTCACCAGTTTACAGTAGATTCACCAGTATACAGTAGATTCACCAGTTTACAGTAGATTCACCAGTTTACAGTAGATTCACCAGTCTACAGTAGATTCACCAGTCTACAGTAGATTCACCAGTTTACAGTAGATTCACCAGTCTACAGTAGATTCACCAGTCTACAGTAGATTCACCAGTTTACAGTAGATTCACCAGTCTACAGTAGATTCACCAGTCTACAGTAGATTCACCAGTTTACAGTAGATTCACCAGTCTACAGTAGATTCACCAGTTTACAGTAGATTCACCAGTTTACAGTAGATTCACCAGTCTACAGGCAAACAATCTACAAATGGAGATGCTTTGGGACTTTTGCTACCAAGCACCAAGAAGTGGATGCCCATTCAAAATGACACCGAGATCACAACAAACCCTCATCAGTGAGTAAAGAAACAACCCCCGAATGACAGGCAAAGATTTTAAGACATCACTGAAACTTGCTAACATCTCTATTCATGAGTCTACAATACGTAAAACACTGAACCAGCAGGGTATCCATTGGCAGGACACCACGAAGGAAGCAACTGCTTACTAAGAAGAACAATGCTGCACGCATGAAGTTTGCAAAAGAACACATTGACACTCCACAGTGGAATTGGCAAAATGTTTTGTGGACTGATTAAGCTAAGATTTAACTATTTAAAGAAAGTGCACAACGCTAAATCATCAAGGCATATCATCATGAAATCATCAGCCCAGCTGTAAAGTCTGGTGGAGGAAACATCATGATTTGGTCCTGCTTTGCTGCATCAGGGCCTGGCCAGCTTGCAATCAATTACGGTAGAATGAATTCCCAGTATATCAGACAATTCTTCAGGATAATGTGAGGATGTCTGTACATCAGCTCAAACTGTGTAGAAGGTGGGACAACAACAGGACAACGACCCAAAACATTGGAACAAGTCCATAAACAGAATGGCTTCAAAAAAACAAAATCTGCCTTTTGTAATGGCATGTCAGAGCCCAGACCTCAAGCCAATAGAGATGCTGTGGATTGACCTGAAGAAATGAGACGTCCAAAAAATATGACAAAGCTAAAGCCGTTCTGCCAGGAAGAATGGGCTGAAATTCCTCTTCAGCAATGTGCAATGATGAATGAGTGTGTTCAATAAAGACATGAAGATCTGAATTTGTTTGTGTAATTATTTTTAGACACATGATGTTTGTCAATAACCTTGACTAAGATGAAAATCAGATCACATTTTAAGACAGAAAACCATGAAATTCCAAAAGGTTCCCATACCTTTTCTTTCCACTGTATATTCTGTATTAGCTAATACAACACCTTGTAGATTGCCATATTAGCAGTGTTACCCTTAAGACATTATTGTAAATACACTATTAACTTGATAAATTGTTAAATGTGTGTTCACGGCTGACGTATTTCTGAAAGCAATTGTGATCTCTCTTCTTACACTGATTTATAGACTTTTACTATCACCATTAGATTTAATTTATACCAGCTTCTTCTGCAGAATCGCCCCGTATCATCTCCTTATAGCTACCACATGTGAAAGCGGGATGGTGTGTCCCTGCTCTCATCAATCATAAGCAGTTGGTCAGGCTGTGCATTTGAAAGTTCTGGCCATAAAAACCTAGTATTCCCTGCCAGTTAAGCGGGGTTATGAGCCATATCATTTAAGACTACGGAACGCTAATAGACAACAGAGCCATGTGTCAGCGGCAGCAGGGGCCAGAGCTGTGAGTGTGAGTGTGTGTGTTTCAGTGGGACTGTAAGCCTTACTAATTACTGTGTTTTTACAAGGAGTAATGAGCGGAGACAGGAGAGAGGCTTACACCTTAAGGTTGCCAGTAAAATAAAGAAAAACAAATGGCTGTAGCTGTTGAAATAGTCCACAGAGCATTGAAAAGAAAAAAAACTACAATTCATAATGGACAGAAATACAGATGGCACGTATTTTACTACAACCCTGCCTCAGACAGTAAATTCAACTTTCAAGGTGACATATGGAGCTACTTTCTCTGCGTTCTAGCCATTCTCACCTTGTTACCTTTTCACTGCGCAGTGAGTTGTTATGTTTTTACTGTGCTGCAGTCAAGAAAAGCCTCTAATGATCTTCGTAAATACCTTTCAACATATTAACCTTCTTCATTAGTGTTTGATAGCTCCCGCAGCTCCTATGTACTATGAATAAGCAAGTCCCTTAGGAACATACAGCAGGAATATATTTAATAGTGTATGTATATGTACATGTAGCATTGTTATTCTAGACCTGCACAATCTTAGGAACACATGCCATTGTTTAATATTAACAAAATTACCTGAAATTTTGCAAGTTTATATCTTTCTGTTTCCTATTTTGCACCATTTGAATAGACAAAGTGTAGATTTAAAACTATAAATGTGACCTCAAACCTACATAATTATGTTTCTATCTTTTGAAATTTCCTAGTTTTAACGGAACATGCCTCACCACAGTGTCGTCTTATGAACTTAAGGGCATGACAAATACATGGTTTAAAATTTGAATGCTGAAGTGCAGGCAGAGGGCAGATGGTTAACCGATAATTCACCTATACTTTGTTCAACAGAGCCGTTGCTGTTGGGAAAAGGGGATTGTAATTTGTGTTTTCTATTTATGATAATCCTACATATTGTTTATTACACAATCAGACAGTGGATTAAATTTAAAGCTAATTACAATACCGAGAGTTGTTAGTTATTGCATTTATATTCCCTTAATTACTTTTCATTATCTGAAGTGTTCTTGCTTCAGATGTATGTGCCTTTCTTATTGGAACCTAATCTCAGTCTTCCCTTTCCCATCTTAGATGCCAGTGTGACCGCTACATCAGCCATAAAGCGCCTCTATTTTTCAGATCTGATTTCCCCCATGTGCGGTTTTTTGACAGCGGGAAGTTAGGTTTTGAAGGAAGTGGAATGTGACTTTAGTAGAAACAAATGTTTGTTTACCCGGAATCGACTAATTTTAGGACTTCATAAGGTCCACATTTATTTTTATTATTCTAAGAAATGTTGCCTCCACATGTGCTTTGCTGTAGTCTGTTTCATCTCCATGTGTTTGTGAGGTTATGTTTTATTATAGGGAAAGGTCAAAGTCAACAGTGACAATTTGGAAGCTCTTTTATAACGAAATCAACCCAGGACTCCTCTGACCAGCATCTGCTTCCATGCTTCACTGCATTTGATTGATAAAGTGTTTTTGTGTACTTCTCATTCCTTTTGCAGATTTGGAAAGTCTGACAAATCTGTTCCTTAAAAGAAAAAAATGCTTTGTTTACATGCTGATCAGAATATTTTTATTTTTATTTTTTTGTGTTTGTAGGCTACCTTAAGCCCTTCATGGAGGCCCTTAGCTGTGAGGAGTTTTTTCACACAGCCTTCCAGCTCCTTAAAAGCCCTCATTTAGAGCTGCCATTGTTGGAAAAGCTATGCATCCTTCTTCAGAAACTCTCCACTATCAGGTAGATCACTGTGCCACACCAGGTGGGTAGGTAGAGTAACCTGTACTCCACTACAGGTGCTACTACAAAAACATTATTTTATAATACAAATGACTGAAGTAAAAGTGAACATCTAAATTTGTACTTTAGTATTAGATGGAATAAGAAACTTGGCACTTCCCAGTCCAAGCACCTCAGTCTGAGCCTGAATTGTCTCTGGTGTTGCTCCTGCTTCTTCAGACTTTAGATGTTGAAAATAAACTAGTTGTCCAGAATGATAATTTTTTTTTCCTTCCAGGAAGAACCATCATTTCTTTGAATCAACATCTTATCACCTTCAGATACAAGAGCTTCAGCGCAAATATGGTCCCACACACACCTTCCTATGCCTCAATCTCACGTCTATTCTTCACAATCTTAAGTAACTCATTAGGAGCTATCCTCACTGTGCAGTATGTATCTCACTCGATCCTTGAAAACAGCTGCTGCATCCTGCACTACTTCAAGTATCATACTGTGTACAGTTCTCCCTTTGTCTAAAGTACTTTTTTTACATTTGCATATGTTATGCTCTTTGCACTCTTCACTGCGCTGAAGAAAGGCCCTTTTCAAACAAGTGTCACGCTTGCTAGTGCCTTTAATGGTTGTCTCATGTGTGCAGAGGAAGAGAGGTCGCAACTGTGAGGCGTTTTAATGGCAATAAACAAAAAGAACTATAGGACATAATGCTTGTATGGGATATAAAATGCTGAAATCCATATGTTCTGTATAAACATGTCGTCTTTGTTTGTTCCAGTGCATGGGTGGGTTGTTGGGAGTTATGGCCTCAGCATGGGACATACTGTTGATAAAGTAGTTAGAAAGGACTGATAGTTACAGCAGATAAAGATAAAATGTAGTACCAAACAGCATCTGAAATGTCAGAGAGAACAGTACGCTGCTCTGTCCAGAGATTTACTGGAGGTTTTGGAAAAGAAGACTGACATTTTGCCAGCAAGCGACGCAACCTGTTTCTGATATTGAAGTTTTTACCCTTTAGTGAAAGCAGAAACTTGGAAAGGTACAGTTACAGCTATGGCAGTTTTGCAGGTGGAAAAGGGGATTTGTCAGAATCAATATATGTCAGATTTCTTTCATGTGTTACCATTACCATGTTTGTCATAAACTGCTCAATAAACAGATAAAAATTTGACACTGCAATCTTAGATTTTACAAAAGTCAAATACATGCTTAAGACATGCTTCAACTTACTTTTATCAAATATGCTATGATTATGAGAATAATGGTTGTATCTTTTAATGTAGTAAACTGATGTAAATGTATTAACAAAGCCTTACAACAAAAACACCTTGTCTAATATTAGAGTCACAGCTTTACACAAGTAAAGCAATGAATGAGGCATGTAATGTGGGCTACACAAAGAAAACAAAGCAGACTACAAAGTCCAACACATTTCGGATTGCATAAATATTTGACACTATATATTTTTCTTTCACTTTAATAAAGCCCTAATGCCTGTGGACAGATGATTATTTATTTTCAGGGTTTGATTGAGTCTGGTCTGTGCTGCAGTCAGCAGAGCAACGTCTGCTCTGTATTCACTAACATGTTTAACTATGCCAATCAACTTTAAACACCGCTCTTGATTTATGTTTGGGTTTTTTCAGCAGACCAAAAATGACCTTAAAGAGTCCCCCGGCTCTGGGCTTGCTGGTAAACCTCATTAAAATGTTATTTGGTGGGAAGGAGGGAGGAGGCAGGCAGCAGGAAACGTGAGGGGTTCCACTTGAGCACATTCATAAAGTGAAGTCAATCAGCGTTTGGACGAGGCAGACCACCAAATATAATATATGGGTTCAACCAGCCACAATATTCAAATAATATGTTTAAGAAGTGATGGACTGACTGGTGGTGCTCCACCTGAGGGAGTGGAGGCAGCTGTCAGGAGTCATCCACCGCAGCCAGACTGTGGTGGCAGCAGCTTATAATTCTGGTGGCCTTTTCAGATCCACAAGCTTCCACATAATCCAACGTAGATTAATATTATCCAAATGCTATGTTTCCTTTTTTTGTATATAACTTGAACAGAAATAATTGCTTTAATTGAATATCTCACTAAAACGGGATCCATTTTCTACTCTATTACTTAAACAAAAGCAGTTTTTAACTCAAAAATCTGGGTCTGCACACACCCTATAAAGCTGCCTATAAATACTTGGTGTTAAGGCTGTGGGTAACGGTTTGCACACAGTTCATTGGCACATTCACTTTTTAGAGGAACAATTATATTTTAACTACTTGCCTTTGAGGACTTTGTATAGTTACTTCTCTTGGCCCTTAAACAGTGCTGTAGGCAGAAGAAAATAACTGCAATATTGTGATCTCTGATTTGATTCTGTGGTCATTGTGTTTCAAATATATATTAGGACGCTATCAGCAAATCTTTATTGCACATTTTCCAGGAATAGTAACTGTAAAATTGTTAGATGATTTATTTGCAATTACCACCTCAAAACTTTACAAACCTTTCATTAACAAATAATACACGGATCCAAGCCAGTCAGGTGACAGAGTGGGATGAGTGTGTGCATGTACGTGCAGTATGGGGGTGAGACTATAGTTTAATTACTCTTTGGGCTGGCACTCCTTGCCCTGAAGAAGCACTTTATGGTTCCAGGTTTCTTAGCCAAATTCAGACCTCAGACACAAAAAGTCCTTGTTTTGTGCTATCACACTGTTCGACAGGGCTTATCATGTGGAACAATGATGTAGGACAGCTTGGGATGTTTGAAACCTGATGATAGGAAGGGCACAAAGCTGCTCCGATGCCCCATAGCAGTATCACAGCACCCAGTTTTAAGATCCTCCGCCAGCAAATACAAACCAGACTGTATAGCTGCAAGGCCTTGGGAAACTTGACACAAGTGCGCTGCCACACAGAGACAAAGCCTGTTAACAGAGTGGTGTTCAAGGTTGACAGCTGCCATGGTCTTGTCTGAAGTCATGTTGATAGAGTAAGTCTACAAAATCAAAAGATGGTGCAGTGTTAATTTTGTCCAAAGCAAAATTCTTATAGACAATTGTTTAATCCACAAATCTTATTTCAGTAAGGGATACATTCTTAATGTTTTTTTTTTCTTTAAATAATACTTATTCCTGAAGTGTGGTCAGAAAACTAACTTAAAACATTGGTTAAGTTGATTGACAAGGCACTTTATCTCACTCTTGCAGTAGCAAGTCAGCGGTAGAAATAAAAGGGCATCCAGGCGTGAAGTAATGACATAATGCAGTAATAGTCTAAAAATCATGTCCTGAAATCTTTTTCCAGTGAAATCATCTCTCATTAAATGAAGCACTGAGTTAATATGTAACATTTAATGACCTTTAATTGAAGATTTGCTTACTTATTTAAGTGGAAAATGTTGGGAATAGCATTTTTACATTCTGTTTTTCTAACCCATTCGCTGACCCTGTTAACAAAATCACTGACAAATAACCATGTGCGATGGAGCAGTGTAACGATGTAGGTATATGCGCTTTAGGGTTCATTTGGTTCATGCAAATGTTGTAGTTGTGATCTTATGACATTCAGACTACCAGGAGACAAAAAACAGTCATGAAGATGTGTCAACAACTGTTAGTTACCAGGTCAATTTATAATATAGTGGCTCAAAAACAATTGCCTAATCTTCTGTTAAATGGGAGAAAATCTATTACAGGAAATGTAGTGTTAGCCCTCTTTTGTGCTTGAACATCCTTGATGCACCCATAAAAACATAATTATCACAAAAGCCTTTTGTTCATACATGTGAGAGTGGAGCTTATTCAGCATCCTTAACACTAACATGTTTCCTGTAGGCAAAGTGTTGGGCATGAGTACATTTATTATACATGAGGAGACTGTTAATAAAGTTGAAATAAGGCAATATTGCTGAGCTGACACCAGAGAAAGAAGAACAATTAGGTTTTAGGTTTTCTAAATGTCCCGGGAAAATGTAAACTCTAATACCTTTTATCTTAAATAATGTATATCCTCCTGGAAGCTTTATATAGTAACATCTGGCATGTATTTGCTCAGTAAACATGTGTTTGTTTGAAAGACACAAACCTTTATATAAACTAGCTGTAACAGTATGTGAATGCCCTTCTGTAAACCCTCCTCCTGAAGCTGCTGTAGTTTGTAAGAAGAGAGGAATAGTTTGGCCTCTTCTTTTGGAGCACAAGATGGTCTTTCTAACCAACAGATATTGTGGTGAATAATGGGTCTGTTGTAAATTATATGGCTGTCAATAAGATTTTTTTTTTAGGTAAAAGATTTTGGGCCCTAAAATAGTGTTTAATGTCCAGCAGGATTTTTATTATTTTGTCTTTTTGCCTTTATTGACAGCAGACAGGAAACAGGCCGATAGAGAGGGAGGGGGATGACATAGGGCAGATGACCAGGGCTCTTATATTTTTGCATATTTGTCCCTAAGGCCCAACCTGACCAATGGTAACCAATAATAAAGTAGAAACATTTTGTCATACAGCTTTATTAAAGTATACATTATGTACAATAATAAGTTATATATACAGTTATACTTTGGTTGTGTGTTGAGTGAATGTGTCCATACATGTTCCACTAAACCGTATGAGTGAATGAGATAAATTATTCTCATCTGGCTTCTGTATATCACACTCTCAGCACATTAATGCCAGACAGGATTTTGCTTGTCTGAAAACAGGGCTGAGGGCCATTACA
This sequence comes from Neodontobutis hainanensis, assembly GCA_024349245.1. NCBI lineage: Eukaryota > Metazoa > Chordata > Actinopteri > Gobiiformes > Odontobutidae > Neodontobutis > Neodontobutis hainanensis. The sequence continues at coordinate 338,292 of JALDNG010000106.1, read as the reverse complement.
ATTCAGTCCACAAATACGATTATTTACAAAAGCTCCACAGCATAAAACAAAAAAAGGAAATACTTGTTTTGAGTTGGACTGGGTCAAGACCACACTGCTACATGAAGGCAGTGTTTTCAAAGGTGAGTTTTATTTGCCTTGACAAGAGATCTTAAGGAACACATACACACTATATAAGCATGCATAAAATTCATTTAAAATACTGGAGGCCCGCCCCAGAAAACATTCGAAAAGGGACTTGGCAGGAGGTGCTGTGTTTGATTCTGAGCAGTGCGGTCATGGGACATTATGTTGACAACATCAGGCATCAGATACAGATCAGTTTGCTTCCAAAGCAGTGAGATCAAAGCAAGCTTTGGCATTTATTGTTAAAGCTAAGTTTTGAAACCACAAGAAACCTTGACCATAGACATGACTCTTTTCTTTATGTTTAACCTAATGCTTATCAGTCCCTAGGCGCGAGCTGCTTCCTGGAGGAGGACAACGTAAGCAACTGCATATTTTTCTTATTTGGCATATTAGTCCTATAGCGGAGTGTAGCATGACTGAGCCAACCACAAAAGCTGAGTATGTTCAGACCATATACAAAGGCCGCAGCATTGTGTTTACCTTGACTGGCTGCATTTTGGTAGTGTTCATAGCAGCCAGTTAGTCAGGACTCTGCCCTGCATATCTCTTTTTAATGGGTTTTTACAGCTTTTCCACTGGGCCTTCAGTGGTTAAATGGCCCTAAATGCTTAATTGGGTGCTGGAAATCACAGGCACTTTGCACCGGCTCTGTAAACCACAACACTTCAGCCTATTAGGGGCCCGGGCAGCCACACACCAAATAATTAGGGCTGGCGGCAGCACTAGACCACAGCATTAGGGTAAAGGGGGTAGGGGAGATGAAGATTTATGAGGGGGTCACACAGTGGGTCGCTACAGAGGAACTAGCAAGTACAGTAAGAAACTGTGCATGGACGGAAAAAGGTGTTTGTTCAAGTAGGATTCACACTTTTGACTTAACACATCACTTTGTCCTTTTGTCCCTTTGTCTCAATGTTGTGTGACTTCTTCCTACTCTGTTTGTTTGAATGAATCAAAACCTTACAATCATGTATAAAACATTAGTGAAAAATACAGTATGTTAACATATTTTTACACGTAAGTCAACAATCTGAGCAGTTTTAAAATTCCTAAAAATGTTTTATTTTTTTTTTCTCGAGAACTGGCACTCTTCAGACGATAAAGTTCATATGCAATGTCTCCCAGATGAAGCTGGCCTGAATGATATTTTAGCATTTCCAGCTGGGCGTCATGATTGCATTTTAAGTGTTGTTTCTCCTGTTATGTGTGGCAGCACAGTTGAAGGCTCAGTCATGAATACTAACTAATGCAAAGTAGGCCATTTTCTTTTTAAACACAAATATCTAGGTATTGCAACGTTGTGATAATATGAATAGACTCAATCAAACAGTTTTGAGAGCGAAAAACTAAAGGTAAAGGTGAAACGTGACAGCCTATGAGCTCTTCTTGATTATCTTCTCACTTTTAAATTCTTTCAGTCGCCCTTTGTTTTAGGTCCCTATAAATATTCTATAAAAATGTGACCTGCACAGTTAAGTCAGACATTTTTGTTCATTTGTCCAAGTTTTCTTTAATCTTTAAGTGTAAATATTTGAAGTAAGGCTGTTTTTAAGGTCTTTGGTCAAGCTATTTAGGAAAGTCAAAACATTATACATAAAAGACACTGATATTCTTCATGTATGTGTACAATTTCTTAGATGCTGTGAGCACGGTCTTTGTTCCCCTTTCACTTTAGTCTTTGACAGTCTGTGACAGCTCTGATGGGGCTCTCTGCTGCCGCATGCTGCTCTGCTTTATACACTGGCACAGCGTTGTGAGGGTGATGAACACGGGGAGGGACAGACCATCTGACTGTGAAAGATGCGACCGCCTGTAGAGGTGGCCTCACTGCTGCCCAACACGTCTGCACAGAGCGACTCCACGGCATCCAGCCTCTCAATCTGCACCAGACGAGTCAGTAGGTCGGGGATGCTGTAGCCCGCTGTGCTCACCCGCTCAAAAAGCTGGAGGCCGTCACTCATACCACCGATTTCGTCACGTTTTAGGCCAAAGCTCTCTGCTAAGTGCCTCCACGTTTTCACTACGGCCGCCTCACTGCTGTAGGATGAGCTCAACATGCGACTGGCCTTCTCCAGACAGTCGAACGGTAGCTCTGTGGGGCTCAGACCTGAAGAGAGGAGCAATGTTCAATTCAATGCCCAGTTGTAATTCTTTTTCAACCATAGCTTCTGTGAGGGAGCATTTGGTTAAAAAAAAAACCCTTACCCTCTGTCACACCACAGGCTCTGGCGTATAGGTCCAGAATCTTTTTTCTTCGACTCTGCAGCATCTGTGAGGGAAAATGATTTTAAATATGATTGATGACAATGAACTGAAGATTATAGCCATATCTTTTAAATGCAGTGTTCCTACCCCTGGGGTTTTATTGTTGTTGTTTAGAGCGTTCATGTTGCTGATGTGGTTGACGTTACTGATGTGGTTAGGACTGACCAGGCCAGCTGTAATGTTGGGGGTCCCGTTACAAATACGTTCATGGTCCAGGAGCCCCAGTGAGAGCAGGCATAAGTCGGGCTTGTTGCCCACATTGACCAGGCACAGGTTGGGGTTGGGGTTGTTGGAGTCACGTGACCCCTGTTTGTCCGAGGCCACCTCCTCATCACTGTCCATGCTGCGGCTCAAAAGCTGTTCATTTTCTGATGACGCATCGTTTTCACTGCAACAACAACACACATGAATTTAGTTTGGTTCTCAGTTTGATTGTTTTTTATTAATCCTGCAATTTAGATTAATAAATGTTAACAGACTGCATAATCAATACGATTTAGCACAAGTATAATTATACTTGTGTAAGTATAATTACATTGTCCCAAAATGGTAAATTTGAACAAAATCTTAAATGTATAACTTTCTGCTTTAAACTTTCCTATTTAAACCCTAGTTAGTGAAACAATGGCATTTTTAGATACTAAAGCTAAATCTTGCTTACTGATACAGCAGTGATATTCAGTAACATGACAGGAGCTTTTTAGTCTCCACTAACATAAGCAACAAATTTTACATATCATTTTTCCTAGTGTAGATTGTCTATTTTGAACATACTATTGCAAGTATGCAATCAGATGCTATACATTTGACAGCTATCAAAGACTATCAGTTCAAGGTGAATTATAAACTATTAGCACATTTTTGGTACTAAACAAAAATATTAATCTAAGTGCCATGTTGCTTCATACCATAACTAGTTTACACTAAGTCGTATATGCTGTGACACTGCATCATTTGCTTCAGTGTATACTGTGTAGTGGTACCCTTTTCATGATTATTATATTAAATATAATAATATAATATAAAGCCCTGTTGCTGTTGCCACAGTGTGTGTTTTATGTGTTCCTATGAATGACTGAAATAGCCCAAAATTGGCCATGGGATTCCTGATATTATTATTTATTACAGGTCCACTTTCTGTCTGATTTGTTATGGGTTTTCTCTCAAAATCCCCCCCGTAGACAAATATATCCTCACAGAATGCCATTGTTTCTCAGTGCTACTCTTTTTACTAAATGCACAAAAATGCTATTGTTTCCCAAACATCTAACACCCACTCTGGCAGCTAAAGCAGTGAGTTAGCACGTCTTTTGGCATGCTGCTGTATCACACTGTTTACTGCTGCTCTTGCTGTGAGTTTCTCATCTATTATCTAATACACCCCCCACACACTGGCAGAGGGGATCTGTGCAGGGCTCAACAGCAGGCACAGCACCAAGTAGATTTGTATTTCCATATTTCCCCTTTGCAATTGAAAATATGGCCAATAAAGCAGCATTGTCTGTGCATGGGAGATAAGATGTATGCAGGCAGACAAATGGGAGCAAACGGTCTCTCTTTTGTTGTTTGATTTCACCTAGCAATGGTGGTTTTAAGTGGAGCCTGGAAAAAATACCCCTATGTGCTTGAAAGGGTGTGTGCTAAGCTCCATCTATGCTACCTTGCACCACCGACAGTCTTCCTATTTGCCTCGTCCAAGCCACATAATAGTTCTCCGCTTCATTAAAAATGAAAAAAAAAGCACTTTTTCCCCCCACACACATATACCCTATACCCCAGACACACCAAAAAGCCAAGAGCAATTGTGCTGTTGTGACTTGTTCTGTGGTGGCCTAATTATGGGCAGACAAATGATAAAATCCCTTTTCTGTTGTGTGGGAGTCTGTGTGACGCCACATGACGCCATGTTAAATGTAAACATACATACTGTATATACTCATTATGTCCATTTACAGAACACAATACATAAATGTAGTTTACTTTAAAGCAACACTAACACATATTAAATCACAAAGTGTACAGGATATTTATTGAGAAGTCCAGTGTGATTTTTGCAGATCACTCAATTCAACTCCATTGCTTTATAACTTTGCATATTTTTCTCTTTGTGAAATTGTAGCCTTATTATTTTTATATTATGGTATGGAACAGTTTCTGTCCTCTTGCCTGATCAAATGGGTTGCTTTTTTGCAGTGTTTGCAGTACTAAAATAAATGTACCTTACCTTTTCACTGTCTTCTGAGGAGGAGCTTTTAGTTTGTCAAACTCGTCTTTCTCTGCGTAGATCACAACATTATCTGAAAAAGCAACATAAGGTGTTTTAAATATGTGAGGCTAAACTTTTGTAAAAATCTTGCCTTTAAGCTTTTTTACAATCCTGCAGCTGTAATTGCGGAGCTTTAGCATATCTAAAGAAGTACGTGTTCTGTTGTATTTTGTCTTTTTGTCATAAAGATTCAGATTGTTTGTAAAAAGTCCAACGTGTATGAGAAATGATGATGATGAGAAATAAGTCAAGAAACAAACTAGGGTTATTACAATCAAGGTTGATGTGCTAAACTGCAGAGACAAGCATACAGTTTTAGAAGCACAATGTACACACGTAAGAATCCACACTATTTTGGCCAGAGAAATACTTAATAGAATATATGGCAGCTAAAATGATAGATAAAATGATTATAGTGACTAATATATTAAAATTGGCCTTACATCATGGACACTGATGGGGGTAGACAGCATAATGACTCAATCCCTAAGTGGATCAAATTTAATGTGCACGTCTAGTGTGTGTGTTTGAAAATCCAAGCGAGTGTGTCTTTCATCTCAGAGCCTTATTAAGATGGTGTCTACATGAGTGACATGTAGCTCCGGTACAGCTCCGAGCAATGGGCTCCTCTCCCATGTACACACATACCATTGATTCACACACACTCTAAATCCAAACCCAAAATAGCTCCAATATTTATTACTTTAGTCATGCTCTAACTTCATCATATTATATTGTTAACTTGGTGACCTAATTGTATACCACATAATCTGACCGCAGATACAGTAAAAGTGCACGTGCGGACGTGTGTTTTTGGTCTTGGCCACATGTGAGCAGTTAGTCAGTCAGTCAGTCTGGAAGTGAATAAACAGAGCATCTTTGTCAAAAAAAAAAAAAAATGGCGCCTAAAGCAACGTATGGTTTTAGCTTGTGAGCCTTCACATTCCAGCATGATGTATTCATCAAAGTGCAGCTCTGTCAGCTCGTTCACACCAAAATGAATTCAAATAGACAAAGCGTCAAGGCTAGTGTGTGCACATAAAAACATTGGACTGTGCAAGTCTGAAATGGTGAATCAACATTTTGGGTGAAACCTGCAGTGGTAAATATAAGGTAAATAAGGTACACTTTTATTCCTGGAATCTAGTGTGTATAAATGTGCTGGGACTCTTCTGTCATTCATAAAATGTGAATCCAGAATTATACATTGACTTTTATATGTATGTATGATGTTCCTGTGTTGATTGCTTTCAGAACTATGTGATTAATTTCAGTCCATAATATCCATATTTACTACATTTTGCACTTCCTTTGTGAGTAACTGGAAGTAATTAGTGCTATATTGTAACATAAATAGTTAAACATGTGTTAAGGAATAAAAATCATATGGTTTACACTGAAAACGGATATGGATGATTAATGTTTACACATTCCTTGCCTTACTTCTTTGTTTTATTTAGCATTTTTTTCCCAAGCCTCAAGTTTGTTAATGTCTGTAATGTGGTTTGTGTGTATACTATATATGATAGTAATATAATAGTCAAAAGGATCAAGCAATGTGTGGGAGAATCCCTAGGTTTAAACAAGCATTTTACCATGTTATTGATTATAGCTGAATATTCTGTTTTCAGCAATAATCAAAAGACAATGAAATGAATGTGACCACAAACCGCTTCTGGTGAAAAAAATATGCATCATATTTTGAAATATGCTGGAAAGAGTAAAAACAGGATAGAGCTAATAAAAGGAGCCTTGCATGTAAACAGACTCATTGTTTCCACAACTAGAAATAGGTAATTATGTGGCTTAGTACTGACTGTAATTCTGTAAGTATCTAAAAGACAACAAACAGGATGCCACTAAAGCTCTGAAACACTGTAAAGCCTCATTAACCACATCATGTGTGTGCATCTCACCAGGGACATCTTTCTTGTCTTCCTGTTTGTTCGTCTGGGCTTCCACAGCCTTTACCACTTGTCCAGAGCAACAGGCTGCAGACACAAACATGAGATGATCACATTGTTTTACGGAGGCTAACTCAAAGATAACATTTGATCAGATGAGATTTGAGAATATAAAATGCTGCGCGGCACAATATTGTGGCGCGCTGCATTTTATATTCTCAAATCTCATTTGATCAGATGACATTGCCAATATTGCAAAGAACTGTTTAAACTGTCATATTAAGACATCCCACGACAAACATTTACACGTTGCTTGTAAAAAAATAATCAGAGCCTCATATCAAATCTCAATATCAAAGTAAGTGGTACCAGGATGATGGATTTAGGCCTGGTAGTTCTTTATATATTTGATATATTTAGTATACCAATAGTTTTCACATACTGTATGTTTTTCTAATAATGTGCAGCCCAACTGAATTGTGAGATTGGTTACAGAGAAATAGACTAACAAACAAAGGAGGTGTGTTCAAATGACATGTCATAAAATTGAATTGTGAGCTTTTTATTATGGGAAAAGATTTGATGACATAATACAAAATGTGGTCAGATTGATGTGCTTTGTGAATTAATTTAAAAATATCTAATTATAATCAGATGAGATAAATCATTTGATAAAGCAGTTTGACAAAGAACTGTTACTGTCATGAATGTATGTATGTGTGTGTTGCTTCTCACCTTGCCCACTTGGTTTGGCCTTCAAAATGTAGAACATAATGATGAGGACTATGGCGATGGCCATGATGAAGATGGTAGACATTGCGATAATGAGCGCTGTTGCTAGGTGACCCTGTCCTGTGGGCTCTGAAACATGAAACTAGTGATATTAAACCATAGAGGTTATAAGCAGATGTGTGCACTTTAAGAGATGGTACGGGCAGATACAGTGGATGGACCCTGTTTACACACATTTTTGTGGTTACCTTTATGTCGAGGAGGGAACATGGTCGTGCTACCAGGATCAACTGGAGGTGGTGCTGGTGCTTTGTTTCTACCTGTAAAACAAAAATATTTCTTTTTTAGTTTGGGTACATGTTGACACCTAACCCCAAAACTTTTAAAAGATTTCAATTTAAAAAGGATTTAAAAGACATTCTAAAAGGCTGCACAGTTAGTTCACGTTGTGGGAATAGCCTACTGCATTACCACAGCCACCCAAAGTTACAATTTAGTATTTGTTGAGATGTTTGTTGCTGTTGTGGAGGCTTTCAGTGGGAGTGGAAAATTTGCTTTGGCTTCACATTTTGTTGACTTTCGGTCAATAGAAAATGTTACTGCCATCATTTTGGGAGCAGTAACATTTCACAAACTCCAATTAACTATGTCCAATAAAAGCTGTTTGTCCTGAAGAAACTCATGGGAATTGTGGATTCACAATGAGTTCAGCTCACTTTCCATGACCCCCTCCTATTTTTCCTCTCTGTCTCTTTTTTGTATTCTTCCTCAACTGTTTTGCTCTCTCTTAATGAAGCTGTAAATTGCTGGCAGCTCATAAATCAACTCTTTTAATCAGCCTCTTATTTCACCAATGTGATATAGTGTTGTACGTCTTTGGCATGTGCCCTGCTGCTTCCCGTGGTCTCAAGGCTTCATGTCATCACACACACACACCGCTATGCCCCGTGGCTGCAGACATTAACAAGAGTGTATGTGTTTACACTCTCAGGATAAGGATATGGGCCCGAACTGGAATTCTGTTTAGCGTCTTGTGGTTTAATCTCTTAATCATGACTTGGAGGTTGAAAACACGCAGCAAAATTATAATTCTGCAGGGCAATGTGGAAATTTACAATCACAGAATAGAGCAAATATATACAGAGGTTGAGTTTTTACCAAATCAAAGCACATGTGAGGGGTGAACATAGCAGTGATAACTCAGCAAGAAGCTGTTAATTCACAGTTGGTTGCAAAAAAGCTTTGATTGTAATTTTGGAGGGAAAGGTGTGAACTGTGACTGATAACCTTTCAATCATCTCTTTGTATTATGTGTGTGGGTGTCTGATAGGAAAATCGGAAAATGATAAAAATGTACCAAGATTTGACAAAACAGTAATTCCTACAAACTCCTAACATCTGCCTGCCAACAAGTAGCAGAGATGCAAGCTCTAACACGCTAATCAGCTCATTCTCATACCCACTAGAGTTTTAATTATCACACACACAGAGCACCACAGAAGCCAGGGTAATTTAAAGATTACACGGCGAGTGTCAGCCTGCCTTTAGCTAAAGCAAGCAGAACTCCCAGCTTTTAGCACTACCTTTTTTACCTTTCTGTCACAAAAACAGATCATTGGATTAAACAAAGCAATTGTATATGTTTGGTTTAGAGGAGTACAAACCCTGAACATGTGAATGTGTACATAATTGCAGGCCAAAGTTTGGAAAAGGTGACCTGTTAATTTATGTTGTACCAGTAGGGGGAGTTCTGAAGCATGCAGTACTCTACATATGCCTCAAATCAAACTTAAAAAGGTATAACAAATCAAATTTTAGGGGTCAACTGAGCCCCTTAAGACATGTGACTATTACTAATTGTAATTTTAATAGGTGGGCATCTTCAGTTCACAACGTTTTGCTCGTATTGTCATAATCATCTATGCAATCATATCCACATCATGCGGCTTTTAACTTATCCAGTCTCTTTTACTTCAATCTCCTGCCAGTATCACTCAATCACTCATTTCCTTTCCTGTCAGAAACAATTAGAGCACTGTTGAAAAGCAAGTGTTTGTTGGTACACACACAGTATTTCTGTGCACCGGTGGATCAAAACTCCCGGTCTCTGCAGGCCTGTACTGCTTTTTGGGGTTTCCATCTTTCAAAACACACTCATTAATTCTGACACATTAACAAGGCTTTTCATTTCTGGACTCTTCAATTACACTTAAGGGTGCTTTGTGGAAATGATGGGCCCATAAAAATGATCATCAATGCTGTATGTGTCAGTGATGGTCAAAAACAATAAATAATGTTGCACATTTGGGCTCAGTGTGTGTTTGGAACAACACATTCACCAGGAGAAAGAGGGGATGATGAAAACAATGCAACTGCAGTGCTATCTTTTTACCCAACTCACATTAATAATAGATTATAAAAAGTTACTAAGAAATTTAAGGATATTTCAAGTGTAATATTCTCACTCTTTCTGGAAAATGTGTGGCTTTGAAATATAAGGATATCATTTCATCTTTTGGTTGTTTTGCTTTTGGCTTAAAATTTTTGCAGTAAAGTGTTTTACATAGACCTGCTTACAGTTTACACTTCAACTGAATTGAATTGCACTTCAGTTCTGGTTTGAAATTTTAAAAATCCCCAAATGGTAAACAAAATTACTTTTTTCTGGATTGTTTTTTTCCAGCTAAAATATCTAAACTCACTGCTGAGAGACTACAGCTTATTTTCATGTTACAATCTTGCAATAAGTGCATCTTAACGATTGCCACGATTTACCGCCATCTACTGGAGCTCAACAAACGTAATCTATAGAATGTAAAAGCATAACAGAAATAATCACTATCAAAGATAAAACAGACCAGGGACCTAAAAATGTTGACGCAAAAGCACTTGTCCTGACCTTCAATTATTCCCATAAACGGAGACCATGTTTTGAACGTGAAGTACATCTGCTTTTACATTACTCTTCATCTCCTTTGATTCAGACAAAAAACTTTAATGTTTTAAAGCTTTTAATTCAGCGGAACACAAGGTTTTAAAGACAGGACTCTATGAAGATAAACGACAAAAACAAAAAGGGGAAAATTTGAAGGGGATTGAAAGGGGATTTTAACAAGCAAGCTTGAAAAGACTGTAATAAATAAACAGTAAGGTGCTCTTACACTCTTTGGTGTTGACTGGTGCGTTCTGGCAGGAGTGACACACCATCCCGTACAGGTTCCTGGGTCTGTTCTCCAACATGTAATACCTGGAACAAAAAGGGTCACAGTAAAAAGTCAGTGAACAAATAACCAATACTGATCAAATAGAATAGGTCGATTAAAGGAGGAAAGACAGGCAATTTTTTGGTCTTTATCTGCAGAGTGTAAAGATATGTGGACGCAGATATGGGGTGAAAAGTTTGACTCTGAGAAAATAATTGATGCCCTGAAGGCACCAAACAAAGCTGGATGCAGGAATTGCCTTAAGTTGTGGAGTGTCTTTGAGAAGAACAGGGAAAGGCTGCCAACCAGGAGTTGGGCTGGTAAATGATTTTAACTGGTTTTAAATCATTTTGAAACATGAGCAGAATTTATGAGTTTGGGTCGAATAATGAGCGCCGTGCAAATGCATTAGGCTACTATAACATGTCAGAGCAACTATTAAAGCAATATTCAGTATAAATAATACATAAGTTTTATAAGCAGTTGGGTCATGGCTACCTTGCTAATGTAAATGTATGAGCACCTAAAACTATCTAATTTTATTTTATTTTTTTTAGGTAAAAAAGGAACCATAAATTTGGATTATCTTACAATTTGTGCCACAATGTTTTTCTTTTCTTTTCTTGTTGTTTTTTTTTTTTTTACACACAGCAAGAACGTTGAGAGTTTTGGAAACTGTAAAATATCCCTAATGAATGACTGAGAAAATGAATGGCTGTCTGTCACTGTCTCTAAGTATCAGCCCTGCAACTAACTGTCCATTGTCCAAGGTGTAAGGCCCAAAGTTGCTGGGATAGGCTCCAGTCACTTGACCTACCAAACCTGACAAAAACAGTAGTGTTAATGGTATTGCTGGTGGTGCAGATACAAGTAGTAGTATTTTTTGCTGAACTTGTTTGTCCAGTAATGTTATGTTGTGGTCTTTTTACTGAACACTCTTAACTGTTTAACTCGAGGAATATCATTTTAAAGTAACGGTACTTTGGCTACAGCTCCCACCCCTGATGCTCATTCCTGTCCTCATCTGCATTAAACATGTAGACTCTACACAATATGCTTTTATCTTCACATACACCAAACACTGATGGCACAAATACCCATAAAAACAGTCCTGCAACAGCTACACTAATCAAAAGCAAACACAATGAGGTCTAAATTAAGGGCAAATGGATGAGGTTTAAACAATAAACTTTCTTTAGATGGGTTTTTCTCATGGATACCACAAATTTATGCCACGTCCTTAAACATTCTGTAGTACATAAAGTGTGCAGTATCCATATTTAAACAAAATAAATCAAACAATAAAATCAACCCAGTCTGCAGAGAAATTAAAGAGAGTAGAGAAAAAGAAGTGATGGATGATGGAGGGTTGATGAAGACGAGAGATGAACGGAAGATCTGGTAACATTTTCATGTCCCTTGGTGACTTTAAAATGTGGCAGTAATATAAAAATAGAGAATTATGTGTCTTTTCAGCACAAAGACACAAGATGTGTTAAATTAAAGCGCACAGGGTGGTCCTGTCCTATAGGCTACAGTCCATTAAAGTCTTTTTACAATCACGTTTGCATACATTCAAAGAGGAACTTAAGTTTCAATTATACGTTGATGAGTAAATGTTCACGGGTACAATATTATAGTTTGAATTGTCCTGAACAACTAGCATTTAGTTAAATACATTTTTGTTTTAACACTATTGGCATTTCTAGCATTGTTCAATGTGTGAGTGTAAAAATGTTTTTTTATTGGACATGGTACAAGTCAAGACTACTTCTCTCTATTCCTGTTGTGGCTGCTGACACACTATTGTGATGGTCTTTTTTAAATGTAAAATAAAGAAAAACAGACTTAATAAAGTAGTAATAACTATTTTTCTACTAATAACACCTTAACAGTCCAACTTTGTGAGACAACTTAGTGTGCAGCATTTTCAATCTTTGGCAGGAATTAGGCAGCTACTATCCTCCATCAGCTTAAGAAAACAGAAAGCCATTATTGTGTGGGCAGTGTTGACATCAATTAAACTGTGCGAACAATGTCTTAATGAGAAAAGCATTGGCATGTGTCTTATAATTAGTTTGTTTATATTTCACTGGGCTTTATGCAAATATTGATTTTACATGACTTCTGACTTTTCCAGTAAAGTATATTTCTTATAATGTCCACTATGCTGTGTTATGTTAAAGCCCATGTGTTGTTGCTCACCCAGGCAAACATGGTCCACATTCAGCGTCACTCTCTGGAGTCCCCTGTATGAGCACCGTGGCTCTGTAGAGGGCGTCACAATCTTTATGGCGTCTGCAGATCTCATACTTGCCTTTGGAGTATTTCCCCTGAGGACATGGTACACATGCAAAGTCCTCATCCTTCACACCATAGCCACAGGTCTGCAAAACACCCCCAGAACAGAAGCATACATCAGTCGTATATGATAACAGGTGACATCACCAATAAGGAGTTATTAAATGAACTGTTTACGGTTAATAAGATGAAGCACATCCCACACAAGAACACATCTGTTCCCATGCCCTTAGCAAGTCTGGCATTACTGTTTAGAGATGACTAAAGAAAAAACTGATTGGTCACAGAGGCCCATGTGCTTTGAAAGCCTGGTAATGGTTAAGATGACCAACTCATCACTTTGTCTTTTAGCATTGATCTCCTCCCATCACCGCATGTTAATCCCTCACAGTGGGGAGGCACAACAACGGCCCACACACACACACACACACACACACACACACGTATACACAAAGTGCATACAAAAAACAGCACTGTCTTTCATCTCCCATTTCTCTCCCGCTTTCATGTGTCTATTAGAACAAGCCTATGCTACAGTCCACACAGCTTTGGGCAACACTGCACTGACTCCCACAGAAATTTAATATTCTTCTTTTCTCTTAGACATCTGTAAGTCTCCCTCTGATTTTTGGGATATAAAAATGGGCTTAGCTAACAGGGTGATCTTGTCACTTTGGGTTAAAGCCATCTTTGGATCTTTTTTTAATGTAGCAACAAACGCTGTGTGTGCATATTCACACATATGTGTTACAGACCAAGTGTATATTTGAGGCAAATTTGACTTTGTTTATCTCATAATAATGTAAGAATTTGATCTGAAACAACTGTAATTCATTGCCTCTGTGATAATGAAGAGAAATTGTTATGCAACAGAAAATCCCAATCATACCAGGATGTCTAGTCTAGTCTAGTCTAGTTGCAGTTTGAAACATTGCAGATTCATAATGCATCAATTAACCTGCATGTTTTTCTGTATATATATATATTTTACCACCAGTTTGACTAACCTCAGTTTTTTATTTAGTTTTTTTCTGGATAGCTTCTAAATGATACCAAAGATTTAATGAATGGTTTCCACTTGATGATAATTTTTACTGTACAGCTCTGACTGGATGTGGCAGACTGGATGAGAAAGATTTTTTCTAGAGCTTTTAAGCTTTTAACCTCAAGTGGACAATACTCCTGATACATACATTTCTCTGTTTCCCAGACCATATGCTGTGTTCTTTCATGTGTGTGCAATGCGCCTGTGTGCTTAGTGTTCATTGTGACTACTACAGGACTACAAAGACAGCTGTCGCTACAATCTGGATACAAGATGGCCATGAGTGTCTCTGTCACAATATGATGTGTCGTGTGTGTGTGTGTGTGTGCGCGCACGTGCGTGTGTGTGTGTGTGTGTGTGTGTGTGTGTGTGTGTGTGTGCGTGCATGTGTGTGTGTGTGTGTGTGTGCGTATGTGTGTGTGTGTCGTGTGGGTGGGTGTGTGTGTGCGTGTGCGTGCGTGTGTGTGTGTGTGTGCGTGTGTGTGTGTGTGTGTGTGTGCGTATGTGTGTGTGTGTGTCGTGTGGGTGTGTGTGCGTATGTGTGTGTGTGTGTGTGTGTGTGTGTGTGTGCGTATGTGTGTGTGTGTGTGTGTGTGTGTGTCGTGTGGGTGTGTGTGTGCGTGCGTGTGTGTGTGTGTGTGTGCGTGTGTGTGTGTGTGTGTGAGGGCACACTATGTTCAAAAGTCTCTGAAGAAGAGGAACCCTATGGTTATCTTCTGATTAAAGGGGTGTCTCGTACAGACACACTTGTGGAGGAAAGCCTCTGTGGAATTGAGGAACACGTATATTACAGGCAGACGAAGCCCAGGGATCAGACGGCACAAGAGAAAGTGCAAAGGGCTTCTCTCATCTCATTGATGAATTTGCTTTCATCGTGTCTCCTTTGCTTATCAAATAACAGAGCGTCTCATTCAGTTAATTCAGATGCAAAGGGAGATTACAGAGATGATATGCTTTGTGTCACAAAGGGGGGAGTGGAGAAGCATAATGTAAACAAATTATAATGGGATTTTGACACCATAATGTATATGGATCATAATGTATTGCTACATCTAATATATGTTACTTAACCTTTGGCCTGTTTGTCTCACTGTGGTTTCATGACAGATGCATTGACTCTTGTGAAACTTGAGTGGCATATAACTTTTGAGGGGTTACGTACAACACATGTGTGTATTGTGTCTTGTTTTTACAGTGCTATTCACTATAAACTTAAATCTCAAAGTAAAAATTATCAAGGGGCAAAGATGGTGCTGTATGTTGTTCTGACTTTCATCTTAGAGTAACTTGTCTGGCTTATCTAATATCTTACATTACAGATACAGAAATGTTTTTTTTTACTTCTTAAGAAAAATATAAATTTGTAAAGTGTTCAAGTGGTGTCTAATAATTAATTTTGTCGACTGTCTCTGTGGGGAGGGTGTGGCACCCCGGGGTGTCCACTGAAGCGTTTCTGTTTTCTTTGGCTGACGGCAGGCAGACTGACAGAGGTAAAATCACTATGTGACTACTGCTAGTCGTTTACTGCAATGCATACCTTCACATCTAAGTCAATGAGCGCAATAAAGCAGAAGAAACTGTTCATTGGGATTTAGACACACTTCACTTTGCAGCAGAGCGTTCACGTCTATGTGTGAACTCGGCATGAGGTCAGAGGTTTATTGTGTTTATCAGCAGCTTCAGAAGGGTATAGTTTGGACCAACATTTAATGTTTCATTTCTTGAAACTTATTTTTGATGTAGTTATATCATAATCATGCAAGTTTTTGTGTCTCACCATATGCGGCTCTTGTCCTGGCTGGCACTGAGGACATGCCTGGCAGCTGTTACTTGTCTGGTCGAAAAATTCATATTCTCCACAGCTGGAGTACTCTGCACTCGCAAACATACAGCACACCTGGATGGACAAAGATGATGGTCAGACAATAGACCGTACGGTCATAGCAAATGACGCAATAAAGTATAGGTTTACATGTAGACTACGTTATCATCAAATTCACTTGGCAATGGGAGAGTGTATATTCTGCAAGCAGTACTTTCTCTTTTTGTTTTGTTTATGCATGTGTATTATTGGTCACTGTAATAAGTAGCAGCTGGTATTAATAGTTTTAACAGCACCCTACCAAACAAATAAAGGA
Organism: Neodontobutis hainanensis; assembly: GCA_024349245.1. Classification (NCBI taxonomy): domain Eukaryota; kingdom Metazoa; phylum Chordata; class Actinopteri; order Gobiiformes; family Odontobutidae; genus Neodontobutis; species Neodontobutis hainanensis. Next base: position 322,309 of record JALDNG010000106.1, on the reverse strand, counting down.
GCATAGTACATGAGTGCATGACTAAATGTCTCCATCTTTACCCCATGTCGTTGGAGTACCTCTGTTTTGTACTGTTCTTATAAACTTCCTCATAATAGCACACACAGTTTGAGTAAATATATGCAAATGTTCTCTGCTAGATCATAATAAACTCATGCTAACCTTTTACAAAAGGAATTGTGGTAAAGAGTTTAACAAATAATTACTCAGTGGACTCTTAAACATAAAGTATAGATCAATATATAATGTATGTGAATAGCATTTTAAAAATCAAAACAAGCCCCCTAATCGTATAGTCTATTATAATCTTGCTTTGAAGATTGATATTGTTAATGCTTTCTTTTTTTGTCTCCAGGCAGTCCGTTTGTGACTAAAAAGTCCTCTGTTACTTATATCATATCACATTTGGATCCTTGGAATCAAAACAGTTGTATTTTTGACAACCCTGAAGCTGTGTAGTGGAAAACATTTAAAGGCGACTGCAATAAATTCATAAACAACCGTTGGCGACAAAGATTGTATTCTGTGTTTTCTTATTTATCCTTGCACAAACTTCCCTTTTACAATCACCAACATGTCACCTCTGCCTGCAGGTTAGAAAATGCAGATGGTTTCATTTATCAGTTCAAGAAAATAAGTTAATATTATGTAAGTTATCATATGTTCAGCTAAAATGTCCAATGACAACCAGCAATGTTTACATCTGAAGTGTATTTTAGTGATATTTTAACAGAATTCAATTTATGCCTGTCTTGGTGAAATTCACAGAAGGTTTGTAACTTCATTCATGAGTGTAGTGTAACCTGTCATACAAGCTTTCTATAAATTGTATACACTTCGTTAAGTTGAAAAGATTAAGAGCAATAAGCGGCAAGTTTAGTGGAATATGAGACCACTATACATAAATTTGAAAGTACCCTACACGGGACTACACCATTTAAAATCCATTGATCGAAAATTAATGAGTTAATGATTATCCAGTTATTCAGTTGTTATTCATATATTTATGTCATTATTTTTGAGTAGACACCAACCATAAATCTCATTGTTTGTATCTTACTCCCATATTTAAACGTATGTATAAATTCCACTGGTTGGTGAACTGACCCATTTAATTTGATTTGTTTATGTGCCTGCTTACTGCTCATGTGCCAGCCTGCATATGCACATGGTGACTGATAAAGAAAGCATAAATGAGCAGGATATGGTGGTGGACGATGCTGGGAACGCTGCCAGTGGGTTTCAACATCAAAACAAGCAGATAATCTCTAGATTCCCTGCTAGATTATACAGATATCTCCTCTGTAAAAATGGCTGACTAATTGGTACAAGCGCTTCAGAGCAAGCTGCTGGCACTTAATAGCTAAAGTCTGGTCACTACTGTGCCAAGAACCGAGTCAAGTGGCTTTGCAATGCACAATATTAAATCAATATGGAGCATTGTGATAAAGAGCTACTGCTTGAGAAGGTTGCTCAACAAATACAAAAATGTATAACGTAAACAATACCTACCAATAACGAGAACAGGAAGAAAGACTTTTTCCGACCTCTCCTCACTGACATTTTGGCGTCTTCTTCCTAAGCACAAATACAAAACAATGGGTTATTCATCCATTCTTCCCCTGTAAATAATTTGTACTTAAATCTTTCCAACATTTGAAATTACGAAACGGCACAGTCATGGATAGATGCATTCCTAACAACAGTAGTGCTACAGCCCTGTGATACAATGTGTGTGGCCCTGATGAGTTCACTGTCCCATTAGCGTCACGTCATCGCCAATAAACATGTAATAGCAGCTGAGCAGCCCGTGGCACTGCTCTGGCTCATACCTGCGAGCACAAATCACCGTTGGCTAACCTCTGCTTCCATAATGCTCAAAGATATCACTTAACAACACTTAAATATAATATCTTGGTTACATCTGTCTGATAGTATGCCTTAATCAGATACCATGTATCTATTTGCAAAAGTATTCCTCTAATTATAATGGCAAAGTCTAGAGTGTAATACTTTTGCATGAACCATGTCCGTCCTATTTATGCATCCTGGAGTTCTGGCAATCTCTACCATTCACACACAGTTTAGTGGGATATACAAGTGGTTGTTGGGTAAACAATCATTAGAGATAGTATGTTTGCTTTAGCAACCATCCTAAAATCTTCTCTGTCTTGCTCCTAAATCACATCTTAACAACTTTGGCAAGAAAACTGAAAGGGTGTAAAGCTATAAAGGCCTGCAAGCAGCGAGTCATAAAGGTGTATGTTAAAGTGTTGATTTGTTTTTACTGTTTGCTTAGTGAGAAATTACATTTAATTGAATAGGCACAGTTGAATTAGTCTTTTTGGATGTCCATCTAAAAATTGATGAGCAGGATATTGAGATAAAATAATAATGAGCAGAATCATGTCTGTGATTATATTTCCTGCGTGTTTACCCTTGATGAGGTGTGTGCCCAGTGTGTGCATTTCTGAGTGTGTAAATAATGACATCATTGTAATAAAAAGGAGGCACACTAGTTCAGTTGTTTTTCTTTTAGGCAATGTTTGAATAAAACTCAAGGAGCTAGGAGCACATTACACAAAAAATGTAACAAAACATTTTTTCAGCTTCAATCTCTGAACAACAGCGAGTCACAAAACCACAATGAGTTGTTGTTCCAAAAGCTTTTGAATGAAGTAAACTTGTTAATGATTTGTTACTTGAAAGTGTTCTTCTGTGCTGTAATACATGTTTGTTTTTTGTGTAAACAGACATTTACAGAACAGTAAACTTGTATGTGTACAACCAAGTTTTAAATTGTAATAATTAGTGTTGACCTAACTTTCAAAGAAAAAAAGCATGATAAGTTTTATACACAAAACATAGCACTTTTGTAAGTGTTTTGTGAAAAGTGGGAGCTGATTGGGGCAGTAGATGGTAATAAAACCCAAGACAAAGTGCTTTGATGAAGGAATTGGTTGCATTACAAAAGATTTTGGTTAACGTAGAAAACATTTTTATACAAAGTCATAATTTATTTCTAAAATAACTAAATCCATGTGTTTTGCCCTAATTAACCTCTCAAAACAATCACATTGCTACATCAGTACTTCTAACCAACAAACATTAAAACTGTATATAAGTCTGGAAATGCAACACTACTTTGCATTACCTGTATCAGTATTTATCAGAACACAAAATTGAAATCTACTTTTTCTTCTTTCCTAGTGCCCCTCCTTTGAGAAAACTATACTTTAAGTCATATTCATGTTTTTCCATTAGTGTAGTAATCTCCAAACTGGGTCAAACACACAGACTGTGGTGTATATAAACACGTACACACCTGCAGTTACTGTTATTAAGCGCATTTCTGACTGAGACACTTTGAGTGTTAATTGCTAGATGTGGTAGAAACAAAAATATAGAGGAGAAAAAAAAGAGTTATAGGTCAGAACTATGGACGTGTATATCCTGAGGTGATATCCATGATGTCGCAAGTGGAAGTTTGGATCACTTCTTGAGAAGCGTTTTACACAAAGCACAAAACAGCCATTGATAAAGCTATGAAAATTACTTAATAGCTTTCACCTTAAAGCAAGAATAAATTCACCGTTTTCAGATAAGCGGATAGTTAACGTTTGACTGATGAGCCCTCTGGGACAGATAACTTTAATTGAACACATTAACAGCTAAACTTTCACTCTATTGCTATTATGTGGGGTATATCAAAGTGCATCTGTGCGTGTGCGAGAAGTAGGACAGGAAGAACTGCCGCCGTGATTCCCTATCGGAGGTCAAATCTGTCTGCCTGGCTCCAAACTTAGATTTCACTCTTCCATGTCGCCAACTCGAATAAAATGCTTCTGATCTTTAGTGACGATTAAAACCACAGAACCCTGGGGGCTTCATTTTGTTTAATTACAGCTTCCACACAAAATTACAGCAACACACACAAACACAAAGGTATATATACAAACACTGATCTATAGTCAATAAATATGCAATGTTGAATTCAGTGCAAAAGTCCCTTTGGTTAGGACCGCAACAGATGTACAAGTGTGTGAGATAAAAGGACAGTCTTTTTTTTAAGTCAGGAAATGAAGATCTGCCAAATGGATATGGACCCCCTCAAGGCTACTCATTATGGGGTTAAAGTGATGCGCACATACACCTCGACAGAGCAGCGTTTGAAGCCTCGCAGTGTCTCTTCTGCTTCTTTCAACCCTCCGTCTGTCTCTTTAACCCCACCTCACTCTGTCAGGGCAGGTCTGAGATGAAAGTCAGCTCAAGTCTTTTGCCCCCTGAGGGTATTAATTGTCTAACGACCACATAATCTCAGATAAATAACCTTTCTGTCTTTAGCTGTGTCATTACCGTGTACAGTCAAAACTAAGTCTCTGTGGAGGAAAAGTCGCCAGTCTAACTTAAATTTCATAGATTTAAATCTCCATTAGCTGGTCTCTTTTTCCTTTAATCTATTGCTTTGTCATTAAAATTCAACATGATATCCAATATGACATTCCAACGGGCTGCTTCTTAAACCTAAATCAAAAACTTCCGATGTCTTTCTTCAGTAACTTGGCCCAAATTGACAATTTAAATGCCTTATTCTTGGTGAGAATCCAGATACAAACATCAAAGCACATTAAGTTGGTAATGATATAGAGCATAACTGACAGGCAAATGTTATAGATTAAGTTAAATGACCCATAGGTCCTGTAGGTAAAACCAGGGTTAATGTAGCGTCACATGGAAATTCCCATTGACCCACTTTTACTTTAGGAAGTTTGAGCCTATTGTTTATACTTTGTACAGCTGTAGATTTTTGATAGAGGTGCCAGAGGTGTTGTGGTAATACTGTTTCTATTACAGTTTGTTACAGAAATTGACAACCAGCATAATGTCAAATCTTACAAGTGGTCAGTGGACAGTGTTTTTACTACAATATTTATTAACAATAAGTTGCCAGCAATATTTTATAGAAATGAGTAACGTGATCATGCACCATTTGATTATTAAAAACATCAAATATTCATGTCATTAGAATAATATTGTAGCTGTACAAATGTTTGTAGTGAAACCAATAAAGACACAGAATGAACATAATTATGAAAATAAATGAATGAATAAAACTGAACTTGATTTAAGACTTTTTAGACTAGTTATTTTGATGTGCACATGTCAAGTGCATATACCTTTTGTGTTGTTGCTTTATCAATATCACCATTGATGATATTGCAATAACAATAAATTTGCAATATATTGTGCAGCCCAAGAATGATCAGATCAAACCTGTCTTTCCCAACAGGATGCATTTCATTTTAAATGATGTGACTTAACACACTTGAAACTATTTTGTTTGATGCCTGCTATTTCCCAGGTGATGGTTTGCTCAGTAATTCTTTTGTATTTAGTTTATGTTAATCTGAAACATTAGGACACATATATAAATCCCCTTGTTTTTGGCACGGCTCTCCCCTGAAGTTATTTACATTGCTAACTTTGAGAGGCTCTTACTCTGAAGCTCATCATTCTATGCTTTAATTAAACGATCTGGCTGCAGGACCAAAGCCCTAGCCTCCGTTCTTCTGTGTCATATTACCTTTATATCATTCAGCACCGGAGCTTTTCCACCATCAGTGTTTAACCTCATAATGGATATTCATTAGGCCGCTTGGTAATGACTTCCTGCCTGATTAACTAATGGGCCAATCAGTGGCCAGGGAACGCGGCCAGGAAGTAAACCAGAAGAACATAAGGAATGAGCTAACAGGAAGCTTTGTGGGCTCCTCTGTGGCACTTCGTTTCTGGTGACAATTAAACCAGAAGTAAAACGGGCTGGGGAATCTGGGTTTGGAGGTTATCTAACAAAAAAACGTGGCTTGCATAAAGACAGGCATAAGTCCATCTCTTATCGTTGTTTTTGGTTTTACAACTTCATTTTTTGGATGCTTATACTCTCCGTACCCGCTTTTTATTATTCACATTAACACATACTAAGAAAAATCCCTTTAAGTCTAATAAATACAAATTCCTACATGTAGTTATAGCTTTAATACTGAGTACTATCCAAAAAAATCTATTATTTTATTCTCCCATAACGGTACTCAACCTGCCAACTTCAAGCACAATGTTAAACACATGTTACTCATTCAGACTTTCTCAAACCTGGACTGTTCCTATATGAGAGAGGGACACTCTTCTTTGGCCAAAAAAAGAAACTTCTGACAGACAGTATATAGATGGTCATCATCAATGTCACCATATGATATACAAATGGTCTGTTGGCTATAAAACAACAGTTCCCGGTGATATAAGTGACCTACCGCAATGAGATAGGACCAAAATAATATTAAATTGTCTGTAAATATATCACTATACAGGAAAGGTATGAATAAGAATTCCTTTGCGTACTTATGTAGTAAAGTGTAACGTTTGATTTTCTTAAAATATGCTCATAACAAACGTGGATTTTCCCTTCATCAAGTGACTCGTCTTTCATTTAGACCTTGAAACATTTTACACATAATTGCAACTTCTGACTAGTGTTACTGTTTGTTGCTATGGCCCCTGCATTTTAAACATAAAGACAAGAGTAAAGCATAGCATTATATATGATTTATGATTTTGTGAATAAGTCAATCATCCACTTGTGCTTCCAATAGGATTACAAAATGTTTTACAGAACTAAAACACACGTCAGGTGTTCTAAAATGTCCTCTGATACGGGATTGGCTAGGAAATAGCTAATGGCTAATCTGCTGTCAATCCACATTTTAAAAATCTATAAGTGCCCCTGCCGTAGTTTTCTAAAGGCAGTTATAAAAAAGGAATGTGCTGCTGGCATTTTTCTCATTTCTATGATATAGAGGCAGCTGGAGTGCAAAATTAGGGCTGCGCTTCTGCTGTCAATCAATCTAGACCAACCACTTTTACCTTTAAGGTGAATCAGATGTATTTGTGTTGTCTCTGAACAAAACTCACTGATTGAAAAACAACTTAGAAAAGGATGGCCCAATCAGCACAATGCTCATTAATCATTATCATAACACTGGAAGCTAACGTTACAGTGCTGGCATGCTGTACAACATTTTCCCTCATTCTTAATGGATTTTGCTACAGAAGTTGTCAAAGTCACTGAACAAGCAAGGCTATCAAGGCTCAGGACTAAATGAGGCAGAAATAAATAAGACTAATTTGCGACATGATTGCTGTCTAAGTTTAATGTAAAAATAAACCCATGATTAAAGTGATTTGCCCACAGTGTTACAGATCTGGAGACAGACACTAAATTCAAGCAGCTGGCCTTCTTCTAAATATCCTTTTACTCCGGTTCTATCCCACTGCAGGGTTATGGCATATTAGGGGTAACTGTATTTAATAATACGTGTCAAAACAGTCTTTGTATTAGTGATCACTTGTGATACTCGGAAATGTTCAAGTAGCAAAATGAATTCAGTATTTCTGATCTTTAGGGAAGGTTATAATACTTTCAATGTGGCCTTTATTAAAGCAGCATGCAACACCCCCAATAATATAATAGCTAAAGAGTAACATTATAAACTGTAAAATGATATATGTGAAGCTGTGTTTATGTGTGATATTCTCTCTTTATCTTTTGATTGCGTTAATTACAGACTTACTGTCAGCTTCCCACTCAGTGCACAGGAAAAACAAACTCTCTCAGCACATGAAAGGAAGTCCCATACACACACACACCTATTCCCCGTCAGTCTTTGATTCCTTGCCTGCCGGTTATCTGTCTTTCATCGTCTCCTCGCACTGATCCCTTGTTCCTCTCTTTCTCATTGCTGGGGCAGAACATCGCGCGCTCCCTCGTCTCTGTCTCCGTCTGTGTTTACTTTGCACTGGCTCTTAAATGGGAGGCTAATCTACAGCTTGGACACTTTGTTGCGTTCTCTCTAAACAACACATATAATGAAGTAGTTACAAAACATTGTACTTATAGCACAAAAAAATTAATCTGTAACTTTCACTTTGCTTAAGACGAATACATTGAGTTTTTATAGGTTTAGAGTCATTTTAAAGTCATTGTAAAACTGCCTTACCTGAATATTAGCTCTATGCAAAATCATATTCAATTGAGGCATTAAACAACATATGTATTTTCTACCTCTGTGGTGATTTCTTAGAGCAAATCTAGGGGCTTATGGAAAACTCTGGGGATAATTCTAGTCATCTGAGCTGTAGTTTATATTGATGTATTGATGTGGTTGTGTGGTTGGAGGGATCTTCAAAGCACAAATCTTTGTCAATCCATTAAAAAGTCAGAAGAGAGTTTAAAGACTTAGAAGACTGCAAATTGCAAACTAACAAGGCTTTTATACTCAATGCAATCCAATGCAGGTGTAGTGGCAGTTTCAACCAAATGGAGTCAAATCCTGCACTTTCCATAACACTACATATATTTGGGAAAAATCTATTCTGTACTGATTCAACTAAGAACAACATTTTTCTTACCAAGCAATAAACTGTGAGTGTTTTGGGTGAAATAAAACAGAAATTAGTATTTGAGTATGTTAAAAATTACATATATTACCCACTTATTTAAAACACACTGTTTAAAAATTTTCAACAGAAGAACAATATGTGCCAGTTCTCCCATCTCAAACCCAGAAAAGAAAAGACAACTAACATGAGTATAGATCTCAAACCTGATCTGATTAAACCTCATTTCCCAGGGCTGAAACAGATGGGGGCTCAATTGTTGATTTAGTATGGTGCTCTGTTTAACTGACTGCACAGTGCACATGCAGGGAAATCACAGTGGTAAGAATGAAAGCTATGATTAGATATTGCTTTTGCTTTTATGTTAATTACCTATGACTGCAGCATATAAATTAGAACCTAATTAAAGGCAGCTATACCTTTTGTTTTGCTGTGAGGAGTCATGGAGACTCTTTGGCTATTGCTAAAAGGTTATGACTGAATAAGTGCTTGCAATATTGGGAACACATCTGATATCAGTTTAATGACAATTCAAGTTTTCTTTTTCTTATCCTGGTGATTTTTTTAAAATGACTTCAAAAAAAGATACTTCAATCAAATTAACCGAATGTACTGACATAATAAAGCTTGAATAAACAAGTGCATTTAAAATATGTATTAATGTTGTTGTGATTACCTGCTTACAATTTTTTATTTTTTTAAGTCTTAAAGTTGTACGAGTTTGTGGCTATTTTTTTTAGTAGCTTTACATTTTAATGTATCCATAGAAGTGTCATGATTGACCCTGTTGCTATATGGAATAAAAGCCCCTGTCAAAGCACTAAAAATGTGTCAATAAGATGATTATCTGAAATAACTTGACTTCCATAAGTAAACTCTGAATGGCTTACTATTGCAGTGTTGTCTTAGATGTGTGAAGCCTTATGAAACAGTCAAGTGTTACGGGACTCTGGAGTGCCATAAATTTTGCTGTGAGGGAATGGGATATGCTGTGTAGATTGGAATCAGCTGTGACATTTACTATAAATCACAGCAATAAAATTCACAAAAAAACACTACAGATCCCTTTCTCTTTTGTTAAATCATGCCTGGGTAAATAAGCTCATTGTGTAAATTCAAGTGCCGATTGTAATGAAAGATAAAGAGACAAATAGGCTAAGTAAACACATTATGTATTCATTTCAGAGGCGTGTGACGGAGACGACTACAGGCAATGACTCCTGAGTTTTTCCCTTTAATCTACAGGAACTATATTAATTTCTTTTGAAGATGAAGTAACACCCCCATTTTTTTTTCTCTGTGTCTTTGTACCTTTCTACCTGCGAACTTGAAAGATTCAGTGGCAGTGGTGAAGGGATGTGCTGGGGGGCTGCAGTGAGCGAGAGACACACACAGGTAACACAGAGAGAAGGAGAGAGGAGGGGGGACAGAGATGGATTGATTTCCACCTCCAGCAGCAACAGTTCAAAGCCAGCCAGCAGACTTCAGAGATGTGGCAGGACCCGGCATGTCCCCAGCCGGGCCGAGCTGCCTGTCTGCGGGCAGGACTTCCCCCGGGGGGCCCGGGACAGTCAGGCGGCACCAAAAAAAAACAATTATGCACACAGAGAAAGGTGTCTGAGGTCATATAGGCGCTTAATACGACATACAAGGCCCCAATGACACAACAAAAAAATAAAACAAGTCATCTCCAAAGTCTTTCTGATGAAATTCACCACAACATAACAAGTGGGTGAAGTAAGAGTTTATGTCTGCATACTTAAGAGTCTACTTTGTCAAAAGGCAGAACTAGTGATGTGAGAAACAATCACACCTTGGGCTAAAACCTTTGCACCAACATGCAGTATACCTTTCACACAGGGCCTATAGCAAGTATTTACACATATGCACAATGTATTATACACAGAAGGCTGTCTTTTTCAACTTATAATAGGACATTCATGCAAATTGTGGCTATGTATTATTATTATTATTTTTATTTTTTTCATTACTATTTGCTCCACAACAAATTGAGATGTCAAATAGCCTGAACAAGGTTAACTTTCACAGTCTGAATTGAAAAGTTAAGATGCACCAGGGGTTAAAGATGTCCAGTGACTGTGGTTATTTCAGCTCAAAATTGAAACTCATCAACAAAATGTAGGATTATAAGCGCTGATTTACACACATGCTTGCTTAATGTGCTTAGTTATTCCTAGACGTGAAATTTTGTTTGATATAATAAGTATTGCTCAGGAATTTCCCCAAGGTCTTGCAGCAATCCGTCTGTACATTCCTGTGAGAAGTCTTACCTGGAGCTGAGAGAGGCGGGCGCGCTGCTCTTCACTGTGTCCGCTGCACTGAGGGGGTCTGCGGCGGGACCAGTCCAGTCAGGGGGTCACCGTTCAGTCTCTCTAGCGCCGTGGGCTGAGCAGGAGCATCTCATGAGGTCTGCTAGTCTCTGACTTTGGACGCCACTCGGCACAACTCGTGCGTCAGCCTCCACATGTCGGACTGTCTGCTACTGGCCCCTCCTGAGAACTTTTCTCCGCCCAAAACAAAAGTGGAGAAGAAGCGTCCCAGGTAGATTGCTTGGTTGGGACGGAGAACCTGCTGTAGGCTACGTTTCTACACCGCCACCTAGTGTCCGACTATAAAGCTTGAAGGTGCTGTAAAAAGTTAGCCTATAAGCACTATACAGCACCTGTAAGCACTTTTTAAATGCAGCTAGCATGGCTAATGTTAGTAACCTTTGCCCCGAAAAGTAACCTAATAATAATTTTATAATATACTTCTAAGCTTGCACATAGTTATTACAACACACAAGAACTGGAAAGAATCTCAAACTTTACAACATAGACATAAGCCTATCAGTGTGTCAAAGTAGTGTGTTGAGGTTACCTCGGTCTGGACAGTGTTTGTTTAATTTATTTATTTATTTTGATTTTTCAGACTACAATACACAATAATGTATGTAATAAACCCATCAATTAATACTCTATTAAGTAAGTATTTGACTATGAGACCACCACTTGCAATCATTTTCTGTTTCATTTTTAATTCTGTCATATTTGAAAATAACAGAAAACCTTAAACTATTTAAACTTGTTTAATCTTAAAAATGACTATAACTATCCATTTATGATAAAATATGTGCTGTAATTATACATTCATATTTTCTTTTTCCACAGGAGGCCTCTTCTAACCAGACCTTTTAACCAATAGCCTAACTGTATTGTAAAGTAACTTTCTTCCTTTAATCCCTCTCAACATTTCAATATGCCACAACAAAACAAGAATAGCTCCTTGCATGCCACAGAGACTTCAAATAATCCAATCTCCCGTGGATCAGAAGGTGCACTGTAGTGTGAGTGTTTGTGTGTGATGTGAAAGACTAGTGCCTGTTGTCTGTCTGGGACTCGGCTTGGACTTCTCCTCCTCTTCCTTTCCGCTTCATCTTGATTCTTAGCCACAGGAAGGGTAAGATAAAAGAGATGCTTTGAAAACACTGGGAGTCCTATAATTACTCTCTCTGCCACTTTTCTTTCTATCCGTCTTTTAGACTTTCTCCTTGTGTTTCGTCTAATATTTTTCTTCTTATGTGACTCTTCATTTTTTCTTTTCCTATTTTAGTCAATTTCCTTCCGGTTCTCTCCACATTCTTTTCACTTTAACCATGTCTCTGTGTGTCTGTTTCCTCATTTAGAGGCCCATTGATGTCAATCCAGGGGCTTCCTGGCTGAACAGAGGGAAGAGAGAAGAAGAGATTAGATGAGAAGAGAGGATAAAGAGCGGATAAGAAGCAGATAACAAGAAGAGCGATGAGTTCTGCAGAGAGAAAGATGGTTCCTTGTCACTGATCGGACAAAAACACATATTAAGCAAAACCTGTACTTACTGTGATGGATGGCATTGAAGACCGCAACACTCCCATGTGACTTTGCAAAAGGTAACAGTTGTAATGATAGGAGGAAAAAAAAAATACATTTAACTATTACAAGAGAACATTACACCTTGAGTCTTGTACACATACAACTATGTATTGCATATCTTGTTAGGCACCATGCAGATTTTTCCATTCAGTGATCCCAATAGATAAATGCACATGAAGCCTATCAATTACAGTATTAGGGTTTACATATTTAGTAATAGGAAACTCAGTTGTTGTTAACAGAGAAATAAACAAACAAACTCTTCAAAAATTTAGTATTTTTTAGTTGCTGTCAGAGTCTTTTAATCCCCATCACCCCACATGACCCCCGAAAAAGAAAAACTTCAGAGTAGTACTCAGAGAAGACGGCAATCTGCAGAGGCCTAATTTGATTCTTGGTATAATGATGTTGGTATAACTTCAGTTTACTGGGATATAAAATCATTAAAACAAACTTGCTTCTGCTTTATGTCCCACGAGGAGAGTTTGATCTTTGTAAATGGTGAAGATGAACATATGATTCAATTCATTTTTTATGGTTGAAACATTAATGTTAAAGAGGGCTGTCTTTTTCTTCATAGTTAATGTGTTCTCCAGGCAATTAGACATTAAACCATTGGACTTCCACACATTTCTGTAATGCTATGTTCTAAGTGTACGAGGGAATATATCCAAATAGCACAACACAACCCATGTACAGCTAAGATGATTTTTTTCAAGTAGAACTGAAAATGATAAGCAAATAAATTATACATCACCACTAATTCTAAATTATTTATTTGCACATACTCTTACTCACATTGCCTATGTTCAACACGGACTAATATTTGGCTTGCCTCTTTCACCTTTTCAGTGCCCTCCCTGTGACCTCAGTGCACATTGTCTGGTGAAAGCAAACACACCTCTTAACTGATCTTTAACCAGGCACCAGTTGCCATGGTGACCAAGGTGTCAGCTAACCTACTTTTGCATTAATGCAGGAAATTGCTCAATAAAAGATATAAGTATAGGTACACTCTCAATTGATATATATTTATAACATAATTTAATCAGCTTGTGCATTGTCCGCTTTCACTTGAGTTTTCACGGAAAAACATATCTGTTTGTCAAGGAATGATGGACTAGATGATAATTATCATCAATAAAAACAGCACTTATACAGATAATTATATAATTTCCATATAAAGACATATAGAGGTGTATAAAGTTACTAAAGAGCGATGAAAATAGTGCTGCATTTAAATATTAATACACATCCAAATCTTCATGCAGGTTTTTATTTATAGTATTTGCTATGAAGAAATAAGAAGGTTTTAAGCTTTCACTTTGGAATACAACACCACAATGCTTTTCATTCTATTTTACGGTGCACATGCTGCTTCTCTAATTGACATGTTGTTTTCAAAGAACCGTGCTTTTGTCTGGCACTGACAGCTTCTTGTCCTAAAGGGGACCCTGACTGTGCTGTTCAAATAGATTGGTGAGAAGGTATATCTCATAATCATTTTCCCTCTGGTTCCTCTGTCATTTAAAATTATTGTTTGAAGTCAATAACGTTCACTGGGCACAAGACACGAGTAGGGTTGATAAAGTTTGGGATTCTTTCCAGTTCTTGTGGGCTTGTGTTACAGCATTAAATTTCAGGGTTTTACAACAGCACACGTTTTTATAGCTGAATTACTCTACTATTGCAACATTAAGCCATCAAGGGCAGAAACAGCCTTGTGAAAATGGCAGTGCTCTTAAGATAAAATTCAAAGTGGGCTTAGCCACTGCAGAAGTCTTAAAGTTATCCTTGGTTTGGTGCAACATGGCTTACTGTTTTGTTCAGAAGCAATGGAGATGCATTGTGTTTTCTCTCTGTTTTCTGCTTCTCTGTCATTGTGCCTTTTCCACTTTTTGTGCACATAATTTACAAAAATGTGCCATGGGCCTCATTGTTTTGAACAATATTCTATTATGTAGCTAACACATCAGTCGTCCCCACTCTCCAGCTTTTGCTTTGCTTCGTGGGTGGTAAGTAAAGCCCCCATAATGCTCAGGAAGGCGTCACCAAACAGACACATACACACAGAGGCAAACACACACACACACACACATTGGAGTAAATCTTTCCCTACTCTAGGCTGTAGGAGTGTGAGCGCATGGCAGGTCTGAACAGGTGGACCAGCAAAGTTAGCCTGCAGTCAGCGTGAGAAAAACACACATATACACACACTCTTATGTCTGTGGAGTGAGGACTGCTAATTAAGATAATGCATTTTCTAGTAATTTTTTACTATTCCCAAATATAAAGTAGGATAATGCTATATTGCCATAAAGTGTTCAACCAAAAAGGAGTGTGAAAATATATGTACGTACAGCTTTATAATGCACAAAGGATCACACGTCTATTTATTCAAAAATCTTAATACAAAATAGTAAATTATTAAAAACTATATTGTGTCCAAAGATGTAGAAATTACAATTGACTACAACAAAAGCACAATAGCATATTATCACCACCAGGTGTCGCCACAAATCTATCAAATCTCAAAGCATTGTACATCTCTGGATGTTGAGGTAATGTGGGGAGGTCTGTGCCAGGTGGGTAGCACAAGGTGATGCCCCCACTGCTTTCAGTATTAAGTTGTATTGTTCAGTCCACTCTGTAACCTGCTGTAAGTAGCATCGTTTAGAAAACATACGACTTAATAAACAACAATATTCAAATAACATCTTACGTTTACTGGATTTAATGAAAAGCTGTGTGTTTTTGATGGTAGCATGAAGTGGTCACTGTAGTTATGGAGGGTATAATGCATAGGCTGAATGTATTTCCTTGTTTCACAGATCATTCTGGCTTTACTTCGGCGAGAGCAGCACTGCTGTTTAACCAGCGTCGTAGGTGTGGGAAGAAAACCTGGCTGGCAACAACAGGAACGGTGGGGGACATTCCCATTTGTGGTGGTGGTCTCTCTCTTCCTGTATCACTCTGCCTGGGGTTCGTGTGCGCGCCGCAATTCTGATGGGCGCGCGAATGATGATGATGAGAGCGTGACCTCACCGTTTTGTGCACAGCTGCTGCTGGAGAGAGCAGAGAGGAGGAGACGGAGCGGAGTGGGGACAACAGAAACACAAACACGTTGCGGGAGAAGAAGAGAGGGGACGGAAAAGCGGAGAGTGTTCACAACTCACGGGGAACTGCCTTTTGGCGCGCGGGGGGACTCCGTTGTGGAGCTTGGTCCTCCTCCCAGAATGTTCTGTAGCCCCACTTCTTTTACACGGAACACAAACAAGTCGCCGCGGCGTCCCGGACACTGAAGCCCAGATGCTCACCCTCTCCGCCGACATGGACGAGTCTTCGTCGCTGCTGGATCTGCTGGAGTGCTCGGTGTGCCTGGAGCGCCTGGACACCACGGCCAAGGTGCTGCCGTGCCAGCACACTTTCTGTCGCCGCTGCCTGGAGAACATATTGAGCTCCAGAAACGAGCTCCGCTGCCCGGAGTGCCGCATCCTGGTGGACTGCGGGGTGGACGACCTCCCGGCGAACATCCTCTTGGTTCGTCTTCTGGACGGGATCAAGCAGCGTCCCCAACGAGGCAGCGGAGGGGGAATTGGAGCAGGCAGGCAGTCCCTAGCCGGGGGCTCGCTTCAGGGCTACGCAGCCGGGATATCCGCTTCTCCCCCGGGCAGTGCTATCAGAGAGCTTCCCGTAGCCAACAGGAGCTCCCCTGTTAAGGTGGGTCACTTGTTTCTCAAAATGTATTCAAACACAAAAACTAAGAGAAAGATTTATGAAAACAATACCCTATATTTTATAATGAGTTATAGAAGACTGTCAACTTCTTGTGTCTTCATGGCAACAGAGTAGAAGTAGCTTTATTGGACCAACAACAGAAACCCAAACATTTGTGCCTACTATCTCTAGTGTGAAGAAAAATGTGTTGGGCATACTGCCTGCCTCAAAATGCTGTATGGTTAAATACATGCAAATGTCTCTGCTCAGAATGGGCACACAGCAGGAGTGATTGCAGCATAGCTTGTGTGACAGCTGGTAGAAAGTAAAACTTGGTAACAGGCAGAAGTTGTGGGGGCACAAAAGAGGAACATGAATATTTTTGCCAAGTGCCAAGGAAGTGCTTCCTGTTGCTTGTCTATTGCTGCTATTACACAGTTTGTTTAACTTATCATTTGTGTCAAATTAGGCTTTGTTTTGGGTGTGCCTCTGGGTGTATATCATTGAGATATACTTAGCTGCGGTGTGCCACAGAGACAGGAGGAGCGATGTAGAGAAAGAGAGGGTCACCTGTCTGTGTTCCTGAGTTGTTAAGGTCTTGTCACAGCTAACCACATGCTGCAGCTGTGTACAATTTCATAACCTCAGTGGGAGACACAGACACAGAGTTGTCTTATGGTTGTAAAAAAAAAGATAACTTTGTTGTGGATATAATAAATCAAAATTGATCTGTAAGAAACAATCTAAAGAGAACGACAAGCACTTGAAAAGACAAGTTAACCTGCAATTTTACTTTACTTTTTGAAGCAACAGTATTTGAAAACCTACAGCGAGCTAATTATTTGTTTGAGAAATAATAGCCATGATGTCATAGGGCAAGCTTAACCTTAGTCTTAACTACAGGTTGTGACCGGTAAGCTAAATATATTGTCTCTGGTGAGCTTTTTGGATTTGGATTGCATTAGGGGGGTTGAGCACAAGTTTGTTCACGTTTTCTTGTAGCAGTGTTGTTTTTTACTGCTCCTTAGTCAAGAGAAAGCAATGAACAATCACAATAACAATGGCACTGGCATCAACGGTTTCCCATCCCTGCAATACAACAAGACTTATCAGGCGGGCAAGCATTGATTGAAGCAGCAGAGCTCCTTGGTGTGATGAAGTGCAGCGCAGTGAGCAGTCACTCATTCATGGCAATGAACAGGAGTCCAATGCCTTAGTGACATTTCTACTAACACTTAACATGCTATTTCAATGCACTCAATAAAGTTTGCCAATCTCTTCAAGGACAAATAATTTTTGATGGCTGTCGAACAAATTCAATACAAGCTCTACCAAAAGCTTTTAATGTTACAGTGTGTTCTTATTAACATAGTACAGTACCATCCTACAGCCTTCTTAAAGAAACATTTAGAAATTACTTTTTATTTTTTTTATTCTGCAAAAGGAGTGGACATATATAAACTACTCAAATAAAACACAAAAATATTCTCAGTGCTTACTCTGTTCTTAGTTGTGTCCACTCTCTGTTTGTTTTAGAGCCCCTTAGAGACAGCACTCTACTGCAGCCTTTATTGGCAGTGAAAACACACAAACACACACACACACACACACACACACACACACACACACACACACACACACACACACACACACACACACACACACACACACACACACACACACACACACACACACACACACACACTCATTCACACATACAGTATAACCCATTACCCTCTGCAAACCCCTGCAGTCGCTTTGCCCAAGTCTCCTCCAGGCTCCCATGGGACTCTAGCCCAGTGATGAACGTATGAATTAATCTCTTCTAACATTGAGTGTCTCTATTCAGATGTGCGGCTCCTGCTGTGCAAAGAGAGTTAAATGTGTTTTTAAGAGACAAATAATGTAATGCTGCTTCAAGGGAGTCAAATGGGTCAAACCCAATAGTCGACGTAAGGTAATAACGGTTGTAGGGGGGGGAATAAATGTGTTGCTATGGAAATAGATGAAGAGTCAGAGGTGCTGAGTCAGCAGAAAGACCAGCTTCTTCCCCTGTGCTATTTGGGCTTTACTGCAGACCTGGTACTATGACCCATGAGTTCATCATAACTGATGTTTTTTATATGCATATTTTTATATGACATATTAACAGGATAAGACTACTTCAATATTGCCTTCTAATTATTTCAATATGGATATTTAACTATTACTATCCACTTCCTGTCATTGTGCTGTTTGTGTAGAAGCTTGTATCTGACTCCTCGCCTGAGTTTTTGCTTAATTGTCTAGTGTTCTGTTTCAGTAGTATAAGACTTTGGTAAGATGTTATTACCTCATGCTGTGTT
Organism: Neodontobutis hainanensis; assembly: GCA_024349245.1. Taxonomy (NCBI): domain Eukaryota; kingdom Metazoa; phylum Chordata; class Actinopteri; order Gobiiformes; family Odontobutidae; genus Neodontobutis; species Neodontobutis hainanensis. Next base: position 303,885 of record JALDNG010000106.1, on the reverse strand, counting down.
GTGCACAGTGCATATCAGATGCAGAGATGACTCACCAGACAGAGACTTTGCAATAAGAGTTTACCTAGCAAGACAAAGACTCAAGTATGTCTAAGTTAGGGCTGGCACAGTAAATGGCAAATCCATCTCCTTTCTGATTTCAGCATATAGTAGTATTTAATAGCGCTATTACAAAAGCGTCTTTAACTGTGATAATGCAATTGTATTTCATCTGTCAGCGTGGTACACTGGTCATGCTGTGGTAAAATAATTGGACAGTCAGACTGAATTTACAACTGTGAAACTGAAGTTAGTGTAAAGCTCTGTCATATACTATATTTGTAATTATAATAAAAAAAAACTTACTTACTAAAGGGGATACTTAAATAATGTGATATCAAATAAACACTAAAACGGAGGCTTTAACACTATGAATACTAATGTTTTCAAAAGTTAGTATATCCCACATTACTTTTGGTCATATCCTTCTGCATTATTGAGATGACTAGTCCACTAATTTCTGTTGAGCGTGTTCTCTCTAGACATGGTTGTTTTACCTTCTATGCACTTACAGGTCTAGTTGAAAACAAAATCTGCCTGTTTTACATACTGTGTATAGTCATTGTAGTCATTCCTGTTAAATGTTATTGATTCCTCTAAAACAGTCTGTGTAGTGTAGAAACATTGTGTCCTTTACTTACGGCTTAGAGAGCATAACCATTTTAAATCTTTGCTATTTACATAAACTGCTGAAGTACTTTGTCATTATGATCCCACCTTGATGTCCTACCTTTACCTGTGTTTACCTGGTGCTGCTGTGGTGACGCCTCAGGTTACCTTGACAACTTGATGCAAAGGCAGCATGCTTTTTCATCTCTAATACAATGCTTTGCCCTGTCATTACCGTCAGTGTGTTGTAGGTAAATGTGTGTGCAGAGATTTAGTGTTCGTTCCCAAAAGGAAATAGGCTGTTTCCAACTCCTGTAATAAGCCATGTTCCATTAGAGCTAACTTGTAGAGGCACACAAATGCACACTGAATAAATGTTTATCTGCATGTAATTTTATTGAAACAAATTTTACGATGCCGTTTTATCATACCTGTTCAGCCATCTCCATTAAGCTACTGCATTCAGACTGCAAACTACAATGTTCAATTTCAATTTTTTGTTTAACTGCTCAGACTATTATTTAAATGCTTACAAATTCCTTTTTTTTTGCTAACCTGAACTCACCTTCATGTGCAATGACATATATATATATATATATATATATATATATATATATATATATATATATATATATATACTGTATAACACACTCTGGCAAGGCCAATTCATTTCTTTTTCTCCACTGCTTCATACCAGTCAACAAAACATATTAATGTACAACATTTTATGCACATTTAATATTTTTATAAATATTTTCATATCCCCGGATCCCTGGGTAGCTCTCAGTCATTAACTCAACATTACTTTACTTCATAAATACCAATACATACACACTAACACAACTCATCTGCTCCGGGCTGGGAATATCTCTGTACCACAAAACTTGTTCCCAGTTGCTCCTAACTCATTCTTTTTATCTTGCCCTGACTTCTTCTGTGATGTTGATTGGAAAATAATTTAATTATGTTAATTTTGCCACATACTTTAGCTGTCTTCCTCACAAACTGTACACTATTTGAATGGTAATTAATGCTAAAACATCTATGCTCCATGTCTGTTTGGATGTCCAGGGAATTATACAGTGGTTTGTACAGTTGTGTGTGTGTGTGTGTGTGTGTGTGTGTGTGTTTGCATGAACTCCGGTTTATGGATGTGCAAGTCTATGCAGTCATCCTTTACTACTTATTTTTTTATTAGCTGGTAGCCATAAGGCAAATCCTGACTGTGAATGATTTAAAACTATACTATTACTGTAAATGACACAGTACCATCACTATGCATCATTTTGTAGTCAAAACAGTGTTACTGCCAGGAGCAAGTTTTTTTAATTCTGTCTCTTGATAGATTGCCTAAAAAAACTCTATTTTCTTCTGTTTTAATTAAGTGTGTTAAAATGTTTTTGTTTTATGTTGGTGGAAAACTATAGCTTCACTAAAAAATGACAAACTTGATCCATTTTGGAATAAGCGTATTCATTTATTCAGATTTAATACTGTCATCTGTGTCATCTCCCTAATTGCTGTATGAGCATTTGTTACATAACAGTGTCTCTAATTACTGGGGTCCATGTTGCCTTGAATCTGCTTGATGTCATCTCCCATCAGTCGCATCCTTGGCCCTGCTCATACAGATATGGAGATGAAACGATTGAGGTCAGATGGCGGATTGATGGATGAAGGCAGGGTGGCAGTTAAGAGGACCTTCCAGCTTCAAAGATGTTATAATAAGATGCTGTGAGCTGCGCTGTGTATGTGTGTATTGTTTAGTTTGGGAGGGGTGGTGTGTAATGGGTGGTAAAGCCTAAACAAGCTTTGGAGCTTGACTGCTATTCCCTTGGGCGTATGTGTGGAATCCCATCAATACCAACCCCCAGTCGCATGCAAACACACACACACATAGGTTAAGGGTTAACCCCCTCATGTCTGTGCCTATTGTTGCTAGGGAGATGAGGGTGAGATTTCAATGACCACTGGTCAAGTCAATGGAATTGTTGACTGGTGCCTTATTAATTGAAATTATGATAATGCAAAAATACTGATTTATTTTCTCATCTAGTTTTCAGGTAGAATAAAATTAAGGCTTGTAAATAGAACTGCATCTGAGCTGTACACAACTTTGTAGCGTGGTAATTTGTCTATAATACAAAAATCCTTACATAACAAGAAAATATCTAAAAACGGTTCTTATAGGCTATACTGTGTATACATTGTCATTACCGCTGATCATTATTGCCAAAGGTAAATACAATAAATGTAAACTAAAGAGAATACTGTAATAATGATATAACCTGCAAATTGTATTATAATTATTCAATCTTAAGTAATACATGGCTTTTTCTGGAGTGGAGTGATAAAGATATGTTGAGTAGAATTGTTAGAATAAAATATCTTTGCTTAGTTAAAAAAAAATAAAAGTTACAGTACTGGCATGGCAGATCACTTCATGAAGAGGGGAACCAGTACTCTGCTAAAATCATGTCTGACTTCTCGCTCTTATAAAGTTCATCGGAGTTGGCTCTAGTGACAGTGTGCTCTTCTTACTCCAGTACATTGAACATAACATGTACCAGCTGTATTATCGTACAGGATGAGGTTGCGCTGGTGACATGTTTGAAGAAGTGCAGTGCTCTTGGGAAAAAATATTCATCTGAACATTTTCTCCAGGTGATTGTGATTTGTGTTTTTGCATGTTTCCTGTCTTGTGGCAAAAGCACGCCTTTCCACCTCTTCCTCCTTTTCGTCCTCCTCATCTTTCTGTGTAATAGAGAGATGTTGAAACACACCCACCACCCACTTTGGACTTGGCAGGAAACAGAGCCTTGGCTCGAGCGGACAAGAGGGATCGGAGTACGCACACACATCCAAAGAGAATTTGGAAACATGGCACTGAATACGGGTCTTCCTCTTTCATCGACCTGCTGTTCACTTTCACAGCCATCCACTTCAATTTATCACCAGTGCCTTTTATGAAATCATTCCTCACTTCTGGAGTTATTCCTTTCCTCTTTTACTTGGCCTGTAGGAGAGATTAAACTTCTTTGGATGGCTCATTTGGTCCAAAGGGATTTAGTTCTGTAAACATAGTCATAAATTGCTCTTTAAAATGTGTTAATTGGACATTTTTAGGACTCTTGGACTCTTCTGTGCGTAGCATAAAGGGCTGTCTTGGGAAACTAATGTGTAGTTTCAAAGTATTGTATCTAGATCTAAATTGAATACTGCATAAATCAAAGCATGTTGTTTTGAAGTACTGCTGACTAAAAGAGTTTTGGAGATAAAATAGTGTATTTCTTGTTGCATAACACAATATTAAACAATGGCTTTTGTAGTTTAAACAATGGCCTAAAATTCTACATGTGGCCCTGTAAATGTTACTTATCATACTTTTAAACATTAAATGGCTATTACTTTTGCCCACTTTTAAATTGAGAAATGATCCCTTAGTTTAAAGCTACACTCAGTAACTTTCACCCATTGAACTACTAATAGTAATACTACGGGACTGTCAAGTTTATTAATTCTTTATTTTCGACCATGTCTGCTTGGGTCTAGTAATCATCTAGTAAGAGCTTGTTAACAAATTATATATGTAGCTTTGACATTGTCATGAAAATATATGCTGTTGCTACATCCGTACTGTAATTCAGAGTATTAGATAAGAATGTTTCAGGTTATTTTAGGTCACCTTCTGATCCGCGGTTCACAGCTCCAGTGTGATCAGCTCTCCACGGTGACGTCTGTGTTCAAACATGCACTCCTGGCTCCGCGTTTGTTTTCTACTTATCTGTGCATGTTTGTATTGGCTTATGATGCTAACACGTGGAGCTGGTGTGTATGTATTTTAGCATAAAGCTCACACTATATATCAACTGTTCTCTTTATTTATTCAGTACTCTGTGGAAGTGTGCAGCTGGTCACGGTAAGAAGAAAAGGCATTGCAAAAGAAATGTTGGGTTGACAATTCAAAGGCCTACTGGCAGCTATGTAGTGGATGTTTGGCTTTGACTAAAAGGAGGATCTGGCAGTTTTCTCCCTCCAGGACAGGGATTATGTAAGCAGAAAGAAGTCAGGTCAAATACCTTCCTCCCTTTGGCTGTTTGGTATTCGTATTGGTAACAAAGGGTGCACTGGTACAATCAAAGCACTGCACCTTGGTGTAAAAAGCACTTCACTCTCAGCTGAATGCCTTTTCCCTGGCTTTAGAAATTATACCTGTTTTGTTTTGCTATTCATTGTCACAACAAAGAGAAGCACACAAAAAAGAAAGCAAGAAGATTTTGTATACTGTATTATCTGAGACATGTTTCCATAGCAACAAGTTCACATAGTTTTTATCCAGGATAAGGCGGTCCCTAAATGAGAGAAAGAAGAAACCGCTTGGTGTGTTATTTGGAGAATGTCTGTAATTTAGAGAGAGTTTTTGGAATAACATCTGATATTTGGATTAAATACACAACCATAATGTCTCACCTACTAAGACTAAGCAACTGTCTACATTTATGTGATGAAAAAGTTATTAATGTATTATAGGGACGGAAAGCAATGTGGAAGACACCTAAAGATAGATTGTGTGAGTCATAGGTTATATTATTCCCCTGGATAAACCAGCTCCAGCTCTATACACATCCACATGAGGTGACTATGCAGATCCGCTGCAGTGACCTGTATATAATCATCAAAAGGCCATTTCAATTTTTTTCAGGCTTTCTGCTCTGGTATTAATTATCCTCAGTCCTATTTCTGAATAATATTGCACAGTCCAAACACACAAACTTTTGTCAGGTGATAGCTTCTCACACGTAATGTGGCCTTTAACATTAATTTTGGAATGACTCATGGTTGATATTTGGATTGTGTCATATTCTTTACCGTCATGCTAAACTTTCAAAGGCATAACTCTTCTCTCAAATTTACCAGTATCAACTTAAAAGATGGACAACAGTAACAGAGTTATTTATTTCTTATGCATATTTGCTGTTTGTGGACGCAAAGCTTTGATCATTTTCATTTCATGCAGTATTTATAGAGAATGTGTGCAGTACTTTGTAAATAATGTATTCAAGCCGTGAGAGATATGTTTAACTGGGCACACTGCCAAGCCTGGTTTGTAAGTTGGACATTTTTATTTCATTATGACTTCTTACTAATTAATTTAAATGTTGTTTTGATCCACTCAATACAGAATTATTACTTTGTTTTAATATTTACTTGAAATGGGATTCACCATAAGAAACACATTTCACTGTAACTACAAATGTAACATAATTAAAAAGCTACTAAATAATGATATTTAACTTATGGTAGGCAGTTTGTTAACATGTATAGGACAAAATGCTTGTTTGTTGTTTGATTAAATAATTTGTGTTAAAAAGAGATTTTCCTCATTAAATGTTTTAAGCCAAAAGAATGCCAATCTGAATATAAAGTGAAATGATAAAAGGGCCATTGGAGGGAAGGAGAAATTTTAATGGCGTATCGTGTTTACAATTCTGTGATTCCCAAAGAGCTACAGAGACATGTTGCTTATTCTCTAGTAAATCCCAGTTGGAATCAATTTTACACACTCCAGCCTCATATCTTCTTCATTTGTTTTAGTTCCCTTTGGTTTAATAGCCATACATCATGTCCCTGGGCGCAGATAACTCTAGATGCTTGATTATAATATCTGTCCAACTCTGTAAAAAAAAAAGCATCAGAGTAAGGATAATCACTATTGGTGATACAGGCTGGATTATCCACAGCCAAACCATCAGGAGGGTTTCAAACTAATCCATTTTTAACGTTCAGTCATGAGCCGTCAGTGTCTTGTCTGTCACTTTCCTTTTTCTCGTCGTTTCTGCTCTCACGCTTTGATCGGTGTCATCTTTCTCTGTCTGAGTGATGTGTGACCTCTCAGAGACAGATTGAGCGAATGATTGCAGCCACTTCTCGATGTACCTCTCCATTCATTCGTTGTATGCGTGCCCAAAATGGATGATGTCCAAACTCATCTCAGACTTACATTGCTGCAGCCTGCCAGCTTTATTAAAATACCACTGGTTATCGTACTGTTATTTGGCAAACGTTGCACACCCAACAGACATTCTTGCCCCAACCATAGACAGTCTGGTAAAAGTGGACAAATAAACTGAAACTCACAATAGAGCTGCAAAATTTATTTATCAATCCAAGTTATTTTCATATCTGGGAAATGGTACAGGAAGCATGATGCATCGGTTATTGCTGCTAAAGGCCATTCAAGTGCTGCAGAACTTTATTGAGCATTAGCTAAGCACATTGTAAATGGTCTGGCTAACCATAGTCTCAGTAGAGGAGTCTGTCTGGACAATTTAGTTTTGAAAGTGTGTCTGAAGTGTGTTTGAAGCTCGTGGCAGGTAAAAAAGTTGTTAATTATTTTGCATCAGTCAGTTGTCCCACAGGTGGAGTAAGGTCACAACTGACTGCCATTTTGTCTTGTTTATGCGAGCTAAACCTTACATATAGACTTTTTTTTGTTTAAAAATTGACTTGTATCTTGTGGTGTTTTTACAATGTGAGCCCATGTCAACTGAAAGCCAGCAACTAATGTTAATGATTTTAGCCTAATTTCCTCAGAAGAAAATGATCAAGTTAAGAAGAATACACACTACTATGTAGTCTCTCATTGTGTTTACACTACAGCAGATTTTGGCTGTGGCTTTATCTTTGAATATTTGATCCAAGAACTGGCTTCTTAACAGAATCAATTATAGGCCTGTATGAACTGATAACAGACACATATTGAGAACTTGAATTCCCGCTATCAGCTTCTATGACTTGGTTTTCCACCTTACATTTACATTAATTGACAATTTTAACATAAATCCCATTCATAAATAATTCATCGATTTATTGTTGATGTAGATATTAGCGTTTGGCAGAGTTTCCTTATATTGCTTCTATTTGTCCATATTACCTTACTCACAGTTTACCCAACATAGAAAACACTTCAGTCTCCAGAAAACAAAATCATACATTCTCTATATTTTAAAATAAAAAAACACTTTGATACTATAAAACTGTCTACCATGAAGAACTTATCTGCACAAAAGTTCAGCTTTCAGAAAACCATTTTCTTTTCTCTCCAGCCACTGCCATAAATGTAATTTATAGAGAGCATCCTGTGCTTTAGAGGCGCTGTCATAGCCTACTTGCACCACACACCGCCACGTCCCAGAATTGTTTGTTCCACACAAAACTAGGCTAAAAACTCAGAGCAGAAATGTTATGTGGATCATCATGGTTTTTTACTCTTGTCTTCAAAGAGGCTGGCAATGGCTGTGATGGTGGCATTAATCAACTGGGTGGAAATGTGCTGGAGAGCCACAGGAGATACTGGCACTGGAGTGAAACTGGGACAGTGTCAAAACCCCGAAGCCATGGCTTTTCCCGTTTCCTCCGAAAACACATTCTTTCATACATTAACCCATTTTGTTCTTCATCAACACATTCACTTATACAGCTCATCCCACTGCTTCTTTTCTCTTTCGCCCCAGTCTTTCTAGTACTCCAGCTTCCTCACTGGAGTTCACAATGAAGAATAGTGTTTTGTTCATGTGCTCTTTCAGTGGCACTTCTGTGAAACTGCCATGGGTTTATGCTGTGATAGCTTAATTCAAATAATTGGCAAGGAGGCGGTGTTAGCATAACTTTTGCCGAGCTTTTAGTTAGCACATATTTCAATATTTTACCAATGCAAAACAAATCTGAAAATGCTGCAGACTTTTTGTTTGTTTGTTTTGAAACGTTCAGGTTGTGATTTAAAAAAGAGAATTTCGAAGACAATAGACATCTGTGTTCACTCTCTGGACATCTTTACACATTGGCTAGTTACCTGGTCCCTCTCACTTGAGGGAGCTGGTTTGGTTCTGTTTTAACTGTGTCCCCCCCTTGTCATGCATTTATTTACTTACTTCTGCTCAGTCTCTCAGTTTTACTTTTATAGTCTGATCTATCTGGGCTGGTTTAAATATAAATATTGTGCAGTCAAAATAGTCCCAAGTGTTATAGCTGACGCTCATGAACCACAATACCTTAAAACTGTAGGGCCCTACTATGACATCACTGGCAAAAAGCTGTAGGAAGATTTACATTTTTCCTCTTATAGAAAGCACCAGTAGTTTATTGATTTAGTGCAGCAATGCAGGAACAGAAGAGGAAAACCGAATACAAGTATGTCTCAAACGTGATAATGAAGTTAACCTATTGTACCGTAGCAGCAGGCCTCTTCTAATGACAAATGCCCACTCTCCTGTTCTTCTGTCACCTTGTTTTATTTCTTCTTTGTTGGGAGCACTCTCTGTTCTCTCTTTTCTCTAGTTTTGAGTGACACTACAGCGCTCCCTAATATCTGCTGAATTCAGCTGCAGCAGCTTAACTCGCACACTTTTTAAGACATAAAACAATGTCAGCAGGAAGGCTCTTTTTCCTGGCGGCCTGCTCTTCTGTGTATTCTGTGATCTTGGCCATATTAAAGGCAAACCTCTGCAGTCACACCTACTCCGTCACGCTCTCGCTCTCTGTTCTTTCACCGCCAGAAAATTGAATTTCTACCGTTGCTGTTCCCTGTGATGTCCCTGTCCCAGATAAGTCACTCATGTCCCTTGGCGCTTGCATACAAACATGTTTTGTGGTACTCAGCTGATGTGGGCTTTCTGCGGTCAATTTTATTGTTTTGTTGACAATTCTAATAGTCTTTATTTGTGCTGATAGTTTACATGTTTCACTGACAGTTTGTGGGAATTCATTATTTAGTGACAATGGATTATTTTTAGTGAAATGTTCTGTTATTGCGTTGTTATAAACAGATGGTGAAGAAAACTCAATTAAACCCACAAATTGTTACGAAAGTCCACCATACTTTTTAAATATAAGAAATTTTGTTACACATGGATCCTGAGTAAGTCATTAGCAAGTTATGGTCACCATTGATTTTCAATAAAAGCTGCTCTTAGGCACGTATGCAATAAACATTTTGGTTTCTGCTTCATGATGACCATAGAACTAGGACTTTTTGGATGTAGTATTAATGCACACACGATTCACAATTAATTTTTTTGTTTTTTTATATCATAGTGAATAAAAAAATAGCAACTGGCTATACGAAGAATATTATTAACCATTATCAACCTCATGCTACAAAATATTCTCACATTTTTAGGGCAGTTGGTAAAGTATTTGGACATATTCTGTGCTGCTTCCATAGCCTGAATAAGTTATTGTATGGTCATTTAGTTAGTAATCTCTAAAAGTTAAAACTACTCCTTGAATTCCAATAAATAATTATCCAAAAGCCAGGCATTTCAATACAAATTTATAAAAAGAAAAATTGTAGTTTGTTTTTGAAAATCTCAATTGTGACTATGTTTGTTCTTTTCAGGTCTTGTTGTGGGACATTTAAATCCTTATCCTGCTGTCCCTATGTTGTCAGTTACGCATTGTAAATCCATAAAAGTCAGCCACAAAAGCCAAAGCCGCACTGACGTGTACAAGCAAATGTCATCTATTATCACTGCAGCAGTACTTCACTCCACCAGGAGTTGAAAGTCCTTCCAGAAATCTTTCCATAGCTGTCACACAACATTTACTCTGAGAAAGCTTAGTTGTTCCCTGGTTGTTATTCTGCATATGTGAAGAAAAACATCTTTATTTGTTCATGAATGAAAAGATAAAGCAAATCCTTCACACTGATTGACTTTCTTAAACACATTTTGCAAGACAACTAATATTCTCAGCGTACACTTTCAGAAAACAATAGTTCAGGATATTTGGCTCATACTCACGGGACTGATTGAGCAGTTTGTTACAACAGATGGCTGTGAACCCTGCAGATGTTTGTGTGTGTGGCATTGTCAGTTGTGAATAAAGATCTCTCGTTTTTCTTAATTGAATCTTATGACTGGCGTGTGGTTTATGAGGTGGAAATGACTCACTCATTTACTCTTGTGAAAGAATATTTATTTTTATTTTTATGGTGTTCAGATCTAGTCTCTTTTTGCTTCAGGACACACCAGAAGACAGTGATTCATTCGGTGCTGGTGGTCTGGCTGTGGACAGGTGGGTGTATGCTAGCGCCCCATTGGTGGTCTCCTGACATCAGACTGTGCATGTGTTGAGGCCAGTATGGTCTGCACTTGAGAGGGTTTCCCTAATGTGGGACTATGTATGAGTAATTTCTTCTGGGTCACCTCTAGTTGACCTGCCACCTGAATGAGGTATTTCACAGCACTGTCCCAGAAACAGTGCAGTAAGGTGCAATAAACTGAACAAGCTTAGAGTCAAATAATGAGAATGAATGGCTCAATTTGTACCCTATTGGAATACACCTGTGTCCTGCTTCTACTCACTACACTGATGTAGTTTAATGCATTTGATATTCTTGTTGTCTATCGTTAGCTTTTTTGGAAGTGATTAAAACATAGTTTAAATGTCAATGTTGAACTTTAATAATTAAATGTGGTGTCAGCACTTAGTTGTATAACTGCTTTTGACTCAAGGACATTATAACACTACACTAACTGAACCGACAATAAAGTCTTGAATTGAATTGAAGTCAAATTTTATGTCCAGACCAATGCACTATATTTCGGTAATTTGTTTTAATCAGTTTGAGACACAGACGATCCACTTTGGTTTATTATAATCCCACCTGAGTCCTGTATAATCCAGTTCAGAGGAGTTTGGTTTGTTAAGTGATGGTGTGAATGGGTTTTAGGTCTCAGTGGGGCACTAGGGGATTCTGGCCCTCTGCCTTTGCTTCTCGGCATGAACGAGGTTATGATTGACCCTCTAAGTAGACAGATGGAGGAAGGTGTGTGTGTGTGTGTCTGCATGTAGCCGTCTGCACCAGCAGTAGCCGTCTGTGGCTTTGTGGTTTTGGGCAGACAAGTCACACGCACACAAACACAGACTGATATCACTATCCATATGAGTACACTCACTTTACAACACCTGCTCTTAACTACATTATTACATAAGACTAGACCAAGACTTTTACTGACATATAAAGACCAAAATAAAGAAAAGACCAGTCTTAGTCAAGACCAACACCAGTGTTCTTAGACCATGAGTTCTATTAGGAGTTGCCAGACACAGTCTTCATTTTAAATCACATAACTGTAAAAGACAAGATTTTTTTTACAGCAAATCTGTTGGAATTGCAATGCAGTCAGGCAATCTAAAGTGCCACTTCACACACTTCCTTCAAATTAATATTTTACATGAGCCACAAATGTGTCTGTCTCCAATGTTGTACAGAGCTTGTACAGAGCTGTATTTCCACAGCAGGTTAAATACAGAACGTTGTATGTGTAAGAGAGAAAAGTAAGACGGAATCCTTGTTGGGTGACTGCCCTCCAGTCTGACTCTGACGCACAATTATGGGTCCACAACATATATTTTTGGCAGCTGGCTTGTTAGACTCCAAAGTTAAACTTCCACTGAGTTTGTGTTGTGGTTATTGTAACCCCTGTGACAAAAAAGAGTGAAATCAACAAAAAGAGAATGAGATTGTGTTTAATGACCTAAACTCCCCCTTTCTCCCGTCTCCCTGGCGCTGTTTCTGGAGCCATGCAGCTGCTCTCAGCTGTCCCATGGTAATGATGTCAACAAGCAGCTGCATCCTAGTGATGACATCGCAACTTGGGTGCTCCACCTTTATCAACAGACACATGTATACACTGTGTTGCACAAAACTTTGTGTGCAAAGTGTCAATTCATTCTGATTGCTCAGTTTTAGTCTTTTAAATTAAAAATTAAAATTAAAAAACTTGGGCCAGTTGAGCTGTTTCTATTAACCTGAAGGCAATCACATTTTCCCAAAATAAATCTACTTACAAATATAACTGTAAAAAATACTCCTAAAAAGGGCATGGTATAGCCACAAACATCAATTCTCAAAATAATTCTGACATTTTGTCTCCTTTACTCTTTGAACTAATTCCTCCATGGCGACAGTGAGGGGTGAAAATAAAAACTCATATGCAGACCCAGGCTCAAGGCAAGTGACTCATTACTCTTGAGTTATACCCACATCAACAACTGCAGCCGTCATTCATTTCCAATGCATGATTGTGACAAGGGAAATGACAGGAAGCCTGTCCCTGAGCGAATTTATGCAAATGAAGAGTGACATTGCTAAAGCAACAGTATATCACAGATCAATTCTGATAGTCTCCCAATACCAATATGTGTAACTAAAAACGTAGCAGCTTGAACCGTTAATCTTTTGCCTGTGACTTGGGCACGTGCTGTTGACACTATAAGAGACCTAAGCCATTATAAAGAATATGTGTTTAGGATGTTAGTATAACATGAATATGAATGTTTTGTTTGGGTTAAACCTTGGACTAAGCTGGTAAAAACGTGCTTATTTAATTATTCTGGTATATTTAATGTGTAATCAGATGTGGCCTGTGGCCTTTTAAAAGGCTCACTGTTATTTAGCCAATGGTTTGCATAAGTGTTTATAAAAACCTTCGACCCAGCTTGTAGCTAAATGTATGTATATACAGTTTGTGTTTTGAGAATTTTTCTGCTTTCTTTGTGAGGCTTCACCCTTATCATCAGGCTGATTGGAAACGCATCGTGCAACCATCTGCCTCCTCCATCTGACGCCACGTCCCACTCTATCCTTTTTCACACACCATCTTCCTCACTTATACTTCTCTTCACCTCGTTACTCCTATCACTTCCTGAAATGTTCTCTATAGGGAATCAGCACATTATCCTTCAAAATAGAGTGTATTCATTTCCTAATTCACACTCTTCTCAAGACATATCTGCACTTAGTTTCCTACAAAGGGAAAACAACATTTTCTCATTTGCATTTTTCTGGCCATTATTGAAGCAATGGAGGATGGAGAAAGTCTTGAACCCCACTGTATTCCCTTGAGTGAAAAGGTTCAGTCACGGGACTACGCGCCCCATCTGCACAAATCTCCATCTACTGTGAGCATCTGTTGCTCTAATGCTGTCTTTTTAATGGCTTCATGTTGTTTCAGTCAATTAAGAAGTTATTATTCTATGATAAACTACTTACCAGAAGTCTATATTTCCCTTTTACTTACATTATATTCTATTTAGACGTAGCATTCATTTTGTCTGCCTCAGGTGTGAATGTGTGTGTGAATGGGGTGAATGGACGCATGATGTAAAGCGCTTTGGTACAGCCAGGTACAAAAAAAAGCGTTATATAAAGGCACACCATTTGATCTCACATCTGAGATCATATAGTGTAAGGCATACCCTGTAAATTGTAATATGAAGTGATGTGACTTTGGCCTTTCCTTTGTTCTGTTATCAGTCATGCTTCTGATGCAGTTCCTTTTAATGGTGACTCCTATCAAATTAATTTTCTTCACTGTAATCCAATCAAGCTTTCTTATTATAAACTCTTATCAACTTTATTTAATTAGACTCTTATCTAGTGAAGGGTGCTTCTAAGAAAAAAATAAAAGTTACATGCCCTTAAGGCCAGCTGTAGAAGATGAGATGTTCTGCTCTGTTTGAGTAGAATGTCACACAGGGGTTGTGAACTATACAGAAGACAGTCAACCTCTCACAGCTCCTGCTTTGTGAATAAAATATTCTGCAGTAGTTGTTGTTGAAGTTGCACAAAACAGAAACAACACTAGTAACATGAAAGAGGGTATCTCTAAAATGTAGAAAATCTGGGCAACCTGTTATTTTTTCTTTTTAGAGTTCAGAGCAGTGAGAATTGTTTCAGATTCAGTTTTCTATTCCTATATAGTAAAGATATAACTAGTGTGGCACTGGAATGATCTCACTGTATCTACCACCTGCCACTTTACCCGGCTGGAAATGTAACTTAAATCAACCGTTGCTGTTTCAAACTGAGCGACAGTGAACAGAACCGTACTGCTCTGGTGGAAACAGTGCTTAATAACATGTTTACCTTTATATTTAGCTCCGCTGACAACCATTTCCTGTATTATTTCCTGAAATATCATTCTTCGCAACATATATTTTTGCTGTACTAAAGCAGATCAAAGTTTGTGTACTCCTCCTTGTTTTGTTTTGTTTGTGATTGTGTGTTTGTGGCTTGTCGTAGACAGACATAGACAGAGTTGCTGACAGCTGCCCGACTCGACGGCTCTGAGGCTCCGCGGGTTGAGAGACCTAGACACAGAGGAAGAGAGTGGTTCTCACATTTCCCACCATCACTGAAGTGTTATCTGACCCACTGTGGCCTGTTACATCTGTCCCACTTGCCTCTTTTTCCTCCATCCACTGTCTCACTGCGTCTCTCTTCTTCCCAGCAGGAGACCCCCATCCCTTCCTCCACACAGCGCTCCCTCCATCACTCTCATCTGGCCCACTTCCCAATCACACCCCCTGCAGTGAGCGAGTGTGTGTGTGTTAGTGCACGTAAGATGGATCATTTCTGACTAAGACATTTGCCAAAATAAAGATTTAATCTGCTTAAAAAACGAATTATAACTTGTGTGCACATACACACACATCAGCACATATGTGCCCACAGATAATCTCTGTTTTATCGCCACCAAATCTCACTGTTTTAAAGCAACAAATCTGTATTCATTGGACAATTTTAGCAGAGATGAACCTTATACACAGAGTACCATTTATTCTCAGTTTATATATACCTTGCTGTATGCAAGATGATCTGTGGGGTTTGACATGAGATGGATTTGGCTGACAAGCATTGGCATACGGTTTACGGAAGCTTACATTGGCTTTTTTAGTAGCCCCCTCATCCTCTTTCACCAGATTTTAATTTGTATTCAATCTGTTGAGATAGTTTATTATGCAATCAATCCATTCGCTGTAAAACAGTGTTAGCCCAGCATCCTTCTACCAACATTCTAATTACAATTGCCTAGCTTAGCAAACTGCACTGTACACTTTACACTCTGGCACTGTAACTCTCATGTTACTACTTCTCCTCTGCCAAATGTAGCTGCCGTTCTTGAAAAACGCAAATACTGTAAATATTTGATGATTGATATATATAATTCAAATCCCTATGTGATCAATAATGCATTGTCTGGTGGGATTTGATGAATATTTGTCTTTGTTACTGATCTCACTTTCTTCCAAATACCACTGAGCTATATATATGTTAACACCAAATTCAGACGGAATATGAAAGTGCTACTCGTTTTGAAAGGGTAAGAATCGTGTACAACTCCTAAGAGCCGTAATTTGTACTATAGTTTTCAATAAATAAACTGATTGCTCACTTTTAATTATTTGGCTTGCACATGCATTGTTTCATTTTAATTTGCCATTTTGAAATATGATTTATGCTTTGAATTATCAGTTCCATGATCTTCTACCATTGCTGATATTGTTGCCCTTTTACTACAATGTAACAAAAGGACAAAAATCAACAAAAATCTTTGGTGCCATTTATCAACCGCGCTCAATGTGCAATGCTTTCAGTGGCAGCGTTATTAACTATTTACTGAAGTGATGACAAAAGCAATCCCTTCTGTTACTTGTACATTTGGCATAGTGCTTTGTGCTACTGTATTTCAGCTGCAAATAATAGCTCCATTTTTAGGGAATGTATAAGGGGGGGGGGGGGCGCAAAATCCCTAAAGTGATCCAAAATGTTGATGCTCAGTTTGATAGCGCTATAGCTGTGGAGATGATGCAGAGAAGTCAAGCAGCTGAACACTGTGGAGGATTGAATGAGCTGAACAGCTGAGAAGACACACACGCACATGCTTGTGTTAATGGTCCGGGGTTAGCAACGGGTCACGATGAGTCAGGAGAAGGTCAGAAAGGAAACTGTTTTTTTTTATGCAAGACCTCAATTGTTAATATGTACAGTATGTGTGGCTTTGAGACATGTGTTTCTGACAGTGTTTTACTGCAGGCTATATTATTATCACTGCCTGAGAGCGAATTTCAGTGGGTTTTATGTGAGTGTGTGGAGAGTAGTGGCCCACCCACCTAATGCGCCACCTGATCCAGGCCACCCCTCGGCCCCTAAAGTCATTACATACTGCTACATAATCCCTCCCTGTCTCCTGCAGCTCTCTGGGGTCTCACATGCAGTGCAACACATCAGGTGCCTCTGCATTGTCCCAATTACCTTAAACAGTAGTAGTGCAGCAAAAAATGTTGCAACGTAGAGTGGGGAAGATTTGGTCCAAAAATAGGTCCAAGAAAATTAAAGCAACACTTTTACTTTTCAGGCTGTATACCACACTAAAGAAGACAAATGGGGCAAAATTCACATGGGACAGTTAACTTTAATATGTTATAGCTGTAATGTATATTTGCATTGATGTAATGTGTTTTGGCTGATCATGTCATGAATGGCTGTTTCTGTCAGATCAGGCACAATTTGTTTTGTTCTTTTATATAAAACAAACAGCCCAAACAAATTTGAGACAGAATTATGAGAATTTAAAACAAAAGGTTATATAGTATTGCTTTAATTATTATTTATTATATTCAACTCTATTCAGAAATTTGGCACAGATGCTGACTATTTTTAGAGTTTGTGTTTATAGCGTAGTCATTATGGCAGACCATACCTTAACGATGAACCAAATGCATCTCAGATGTTTAGACCATCTGTCTCTCACAATAATAAACATATACCCAGAAGCTGATGATTGTGAGGGATTTTTACTCTACAGCACACAGCTCCCAGTCAGTTTAACTTTATCAAAAGAAATAAAATCTTACACAGACATTACAGTTTCTTTTCCTTGGTTCTTCCCAATTGTCTCCAGACTGCTTTCTTTGTTTTATAGTTTGATATTATTGCCTCATCTGCACAAATAAGCATAAATTAACAAGAAAAACTGTGTGCAGGTAAAGAATAGTGGGAGGTTCAAAATTGTGCACTTGTTGTTCACCTTATTATAATATTTGTTCCTGAATATGTTTCTCTGTCAAGCCACAAACAAACAGTGTAAGCCTTTTCTAGAGAAAATGGGAATGTCTGTTTGTGTGTGGGGTTTTATGCATTACTTTTAGAATATGGTTTTGCATTAACTACAGTATGTCACAGCATCATAATAACATTTGGCTTCTGCACAGAGGTTATATTAAGGGCCCAGTGCTGCACAGATCTGCTTGTCATGTTTGTTTATAACTCACTCCTGCAAAATAGAATATTATGCATCTATTAAATGTTTTTGTGATGTTTTTAAGCAAGCTTCTTTTTTCGCATTTACCTCCATAATAACTCATTACATAATTGCCATTGCATTTGTGCAAAAATCACTTTGGGTAACAAAATTCACTTTGACTTTTGACTATTTCTCCCCCTGAGGAAATCTCATCTGTACATAAAGCACCATGTTTTCCCAACTGCTACGTTTATGCTTCCTCTCCTGTTTTACTATTCACTGTCATCTCCTGTGGTGCGCTTTCTTTATCCGGCTGCCAAGTGAGATGCCTAACACATACATATGCACACTCCCACGCACTTATCTCAAAACCAAAAGTATAAACGTTAATGCAGAAGAGCTATCCGCTAACACCGAGAGGAAAGAATACTGTCACAGCATGATAAGTCTGGGAAACCAGAGGAAATAAAAAGAAAGTTCAAATCAGACCCGAGGACAAAACCTGGTTAGTCACAGATATTAAGGGAAAGCTATCTTGTTTTTATCACCTCCTAATTCTGTTACCATTGTTTGTTTACAGTACTGTGAATAGCATTTCCAACCAAGATTATTATTATTATGTTTAGATGAGAAGATCCTTTTTTATAGGCAGAGGTAGAACATTTCACTTAAGTACATGAGTATGTTTCCTAAAACATACATTTCACTCCAAGTAAGTTTTTCAAAGTTTCCAAAGTCGGCAGGCTGAGTTGTCCTCTTACCTCAGAGCAAGAAGACCTTGAGTAGATCCCCCGTGGCCTTGTAGCAGTAGTAGTAATAGTAGCAGTAGTAGTAATAGTATTATTAGTAGTGGTTGTAGTAATAGTAGTAGTAGTAGTAGTGGTAGTAGTAGTAGCTGTAGTAATAGAAGCAATAGTAGAAGTGGTAGTAGTAATAGTAGCAGTAGTAGTAATAGTAGCTCATCAACTGCTCTAACTCAAGTAATTATTTGATTGACTACTACATTTTTAAAGCTTATATTTTACTTTATAGGTGTTTAAGTTGGTGTTTGGGGTTGGGCTAAATGAAAGGAAGAAGCACTAATATATAAACTGTATAAAGTGTAGCATTTCTTTTTTTCTAAATTAACTTGGCAAGTCATTATTTACTTTATTTGTCTGTAATTTAGACACAACAGAAAATTTTGTCATTTATTTCTTGAAACACTGCCTTGGTTGAAGGTAATGGAGTTGTCCAATATTTAACAAAACAACACGTCTTGTTAAATATGAGTGACATACAGCACTAGTACTTATCATCACTCTACTGCTCCCCATCAGCAGCACAACGTTATTTCTCAAAGGTCAAACTCCACCTCTTGTTAAATGTGAACCCACCAATCAGAGCAGTTTGTCCTGCATGATTAATGAAGACTAGATAGGTCACGACCTTTAGAGTTACCGCAGCGATAAAAGCACAGTGGGTGTGAGATGTATAGGTGATAGTGACATGGAGGCTGCACAGACTTTGCCTTGACATATAAAGAGAAATGGCTAGGGTACTGCTCAACTTCCCAGTACATCAAGACAGATATGGGCCCAGTATTTGTGTGTGTGTGTGTGTGTGTGTGTGTGTGTGTGTGTGTGTGTGTGTGTGTGTGTGTGTGTGTGTGTGTGTGTGTGTGTGTGTGTGTGAGTGTGTATGTGTGTGTGTGTGTGTGTGTGTGTGTGTGTGTGACAAATGTGAACAAATGCGACAAATGAGAGCTGAAGATGTCAACCAGTCAACAGCACGGGCTATACAAACCAGGCACACATGAAACCCACGCACACACTCAGCGATCATGGACCGTAGCCCTTATTAGCATTTCAAAGTAACAAGGTGCAAAGAGGCAGGCAAAATTATTCATTTGGCGTGCTTTGAAATAGATATTTACATAAAGACTGGAAAAAATACTGTTTACTTTTTCACAGGAGAGATTTAGAACTGCCAGTTCATTTTGACTGTGTCATCAGGGCTGTCTCACTAACTCGCTCGGCTCAGTTTAGTGTAGTTTAGCATTTGTTTTTAAACTTTATGTAATAGCAGGCTACAC
This sequence comes from Neodontobutis hainanensis, assembly GCA_024349245.1. Taxonomy (NCBI): domain Eukaryota; kingdom Metazoa; phylum Chordata; class Actinopteri; order Gobiiformes; family Odontobutidae; genus Neodontobutis; species Neodontobutis hainanensis. The sequence continues at coordinate 284,070 of JALDNG010000106.1, read as the reverse complement.
AATGAGATTAAATTTTGTTGCCTGTGTGTCAAGATTTGGTTTTATTTATTCACAAGGATTTTTAACTTGGTTAGGTACATCGTTCATACTTTCATACTTTGGCTTGTTTTAATCATTTTTTCTCCCTCATACATTTATGCAGTGCTGCATGTCTTCTTATTTTTTATATCATGGCGTGTGAACACAATACAGTGGACACAAATTTTTATTTTTTTACTCTATACAAGTTTTTTGTTATTGTTGCTAAAAACACACCCGCATTTAGATTTGTGTGCAAGTGAATAAAAAAGAAAGGAGTAAGACATAGAAGATGAAGAAGCAAATAGATAAAAGATGGAGATGTTAGGGATTTTACAGATAAAACATTTCAAGCTCTGTAGTAGCAGTAGCTTTATAGCTGGGCAACTGACCCATCTTCTATAATAAGGTGTGACCACTGTTCAAAGTGTCTTGATTGTGTTTGAAAAAACTGCCTGTGATGTGATTTTAAATCTGTACTGTACATCAGACATGAATATATTCACACAGAAATAGCTACATTTTTTTGGACTTTGAGTTTGGTAGATTGTTCTTTATTGTATATATATTTTTAATGCAATATAAATGACTATGTGAATGCTTTTTTCAGCTTCGGGGCTTTACCCATGATTCCTCACAATGATGGATTCAAGAAATTAGGCAGGCCTCAGAAAGAGAGAAACTCGTCTTTACCTGCTTCATTACCATCTGCAGCCACTGGCACTTTAAAGTCTGAAAACTAAATCTCATTTCCTTCACTTTTCAATGAATATTTTTCCATTATTCAGGACATTGACTAACCAATAAGTGACCCAAATACTTTTTGCTATTTTTTGTGAATGGAAGTGGCCACCATTTGTCCCCTGAGGAATTAAATGATTCTAATTCAGTTATCTAGATTTTATGCCTCAACATTGCTTTGTAAATCAGGTTCTCAAGTTATATAAAATAAACATCCCAAAGTACAGGGTTCCCAAAAGATGCATTAATTAACAGATTTTCTGAAATGAGATCTTTTCCTAACAAGCTGTAATGATGTGTTAAATTAACGCCTGATGTTAACTTTAGAGCACAGAACATGCTATCAGTTAATCACATTTATATCAGGGAGGTGACTCTAGCAAGAAAATGGTATATACTTCAGAATTTATACAGCTGCAACACCAAATCTCACTTGGTTCATTGTTCCAAACGGTGCTAAAATATTTGTTATGTCATGACATTTCTTTTTAACACTTGTGTTTTATCTCTGTTGAGTTAAATTAGGAGCTTTTTCTTGGGAGGGTGCAGTTTCTCTGTGCTTTTGCAAATCACTGTGGCCTGACTTCATGACTTCTACTCATGAAAACAAAACAATTATCTGTAATAAGACATTTTGAAGGTTTTCTTCGCTAAAGTGGCTCATCTTAAGAGGAAACCTCGGAGGTTGTGGCTTGGCCTGCATTCTTAACCACTCAACTATGAGCCTCCCCACAGCAATATTTTTAATTACACTAGATGGTGAAGGAGCTCAGCTAAAGAATGATGTGTTTTAGGCACAGATTTTAGTTTGCTTTCTTGTTGTTGCTCCTTTTTGATTCTCATGTTTTGCAAGCCATATTTTCTGTCTCATTTACCTGCATTTTTTTCATGTTTAGTTGGATTATTGGATGTTGGCTTGCTTTCAGGAAGTCCACATGCTTGTCAATCACAATCGGTTGTCGGGGAATGTAAATGTCACATTTGCATTCGTATTTACGCGGATGACATTGCTATGCTGTTTCCTCAGCACATTAAGTGTCAATTTGACATATGTAGTTAAACGGCTATAAAATAATTACACATGTTGGATAACAAATATAAAGAAGCATGGTGTGGTGATAGTCCTACAGACGTGAACTGGACTTATACCTTGGGAAAAATGAAACAAACTGTTACTTAGTGTCATGTGTGCATTTCCAGTTCTTTTTATTCTCACTATCTCTATCTTACTTTGGCCTGTTGCTGGTGATGAAAGGCTCCCACATCTACAATTAAACCTCAGTAAATGTCTCCCTGTGTGCTGCTGGGCTAGATTTACGCTCCCCTGCTTGGCCCAGCAGTCCTAAGCAACCACCTTACAACACTAATCAGAAAGACAGAGAACAAGACACAAAGATGTAATTTTCATGGGAAGTACATCTCAGTGTTCATTGACCAAAAATAATGATTGTAATTTAGTGTTTGAACTTGGACATGGAAGACTTTAAGGATTCTAAAAGAACACTGAGCAACACAAACAAGTGAAAGATTTGTCCACATTATTATTTTAATAATGCCTGAGTTCAGTTACTGTGACAATGACTACAACCAGGATTTCCAAGTGCCCTGAACGTCCTCAAATATTTACACTATAAAACCCATTTTTACACCGACTTTAAACACCCAAAAATATAATTGAATAAAATACAATTACAGTGTTTCAGCTGTGTTGTTGTATACATAGGTGAAATTAATACAATAATTCAAAACCTGATAATAAGCATTACTACTACATGTAAGTCTGAACACATAACATTAGAGAAAATAAATATATACATTTATGTTTGTAGTATAACATAAATAGTAGTATTATATAGTATAAATATATAGTAATAAATGGAACTTTCCTGGTTAAATAAAGGTCAAATAAAAAACAATAATTGGGAAGTGTTTAAAACAAGTTTATCATTAAGACTACGGTTTGGAGGTAGGCTTCTCACTGTATTAAATTGTGTTATTGTAATTGCTGCTGTTTTACCTTGAGATACATAAAACAGAACTTTAACAACAAAAATAACGTCTGTCTATCTACTGTATCTAATTATAAAGGTCATAAAAATTGAACAGATATCCTAATGAGCATCATTAAAGTATCTGTCAAAACAGATGCGCCTGTTTGGTAAAGGTGACCTGTTAATTCAAAGTAATGACCATCTTTTGACCTTCTGAGATTGTTGTAGTTTGTGAATTTAGTTTAAACTGAAGCAGAGCGCAGATAATGTGAAAAAAATATAATGAGGAATAAAATTATGTCTGACTGTTATTTGAACATTATTAAGAAATTAATGTCTGGGATCTTTTATTAGAGTTTATTTTCAGCACATAAAGAGGTATTTTACATATTTTTTGATCCCTTTATAGTAATTGTTAAATTGAAGTTAAAGCAAAAACAACCCAAGAGCAAGTGTACAAAAAGTCGACTGATGCAAGGACAAAAGAAAATGGACAGGACAGAGGTAATAGGAACAGACGGCAGATGGAAAGGTGAAAAGGTGTTAATAAAGCTACATCCAGACAGAACGTGTTGGAAAGATCAGTGTCACCCCTCACCGGGTGATTGGTTGAGGTAAGCAGCTTATCAGTTTGTGTTTATTAGTGTAACACTTTGTAGACTGATGGATATATTGTATAAAGGTGTGAGTCAGGAAGGAATATTGATTTTTCCGTCTCAGTTGAAGAGAAGGGTTAGGTTTTGATCCCACACTGTCAGAATCACACTCCAAATGTTCTGCTCAATCTCCTCTCCAGTCGTAAGTCCATTGCCTCCATTTCTGAGTCAAATGATCCAGGAAAGATGGGTCATATCAAAGCAAAGCAGTGACAGTAGAAAGTGTGTGCAGTTGCTTATGAGGACCCTTGTATGGATGTCAGCTAGTTCTCTGGCTAACATTGACTCCCATTTATTCTCAATATGAAGTCTTTAGCTCTATAACCTACTTTTGCTCTCATTTATGCATTTAGCAATGCCCATATAACAGCAGGTTTGCAATGGTATCAAGATAAATAAACATCTGGTTCTTTACTGTACCCTGTGAACATTGTTGTTGTGCTATTGTTTTAATTTATGTATAAATTAGTGCTGGGCAAGTTAACACGTTATTATCGCGTTAACGCATTAATGAATTTACACCAACAATTAATATTGAAAGATGTCGGTCTGTACAACGTGCACCAACTATTGCCCTCACCAGAGACTACTGGACATCGCTAGTCAACCATAATTAGCTTGTGCCGTTACAGTGCATTATATTGATGAACAGCGGGAACTGCATTTATATGCTCTGTAATGAAAACACAAGAGAGACATTTATATTGTTTATATTGTTATAATGTTATGATCGAGGCTCTGTACATAACTTGTTTTTCTATAACAAACTAAACTAAATAGGCTATTAATGCCCTGGCAGTGGCAAATATTTTTGGTTTAATATTTAATTTGATTACATTAATGTTTAAGTTGACATTTACAAGATATTTCAACTGGTACTAACTTTTAAACAGCTGTAAAAAGCACCTTATTTGTTTAAAGTGTTTGATATTGCACTTTTGTTTATATAGCAATACTTTCAAAATAAAAGTATGCAATACACACATTTTTAATTCATTATTAAATTTTGTGTATAATGCAATTAATTGCGATTAATCACAGAACGTTGTGCGATTAATTGCAATTAAACGCTTTAAACGCTAGTATAAATTCAAGCATTGTGACATCTCTGGTCTGACGTCATGTTTGAGGAATCTTCTTTTCAGCACATCCTCAGCAGAAAGCCTGAGGGAAGTTTTTATTGCCTCTGACCATTGTGCATGTTAATGCATGCTTTTGAATGGTTCATATATTAAAACAGGTGTGTGAAAGCATGTAAATACATGCAGGTACAAGTCTGGTGTTTTGATATATCATACTTTATATTGCTGAGATGTTTGATTTTATATGTTATAAATTAAGACTATACATCTGAAAATCTTATACAGGGTTAGAGTTAGTATTATTATTAGTCAGAGATCCATACTATCAATGAAACAATTAATAGTCAACAATTACTCATAGTTCATATTTAACAATGTCTGTCTAGAATGCAGTTGTTGAAGAAAGTCAAACTGTTGTGTCCTGCTGCGTCAAAGACACAGTACCACATATTGTACACTGGTGGGTTCCCATTTTTCATTGGTGATTCTTCTGACCCCTGCTCTATCCTTTAAGCTCTTTATATCTGTGACTGTGATTGACACATTTAGCACTCTTAACAACTCGCGACACGCCTCAGCAACCATCTGTCACTCAAGGCCCCATGTCGCCACAATAACAGGGGGCTGGCGCGGGGAGGGGATCAAATGAAAAGGCAGATCCATGACAACCTGTCACCCTGGCAACCTTACCTGCCCTATGTCTATCTTCTTTTTCTCTTCACACTCTTGAAGTTATCCTCCAGGACCTTAACTCTCTGCAATACCATAACATTAACACATCATTCACACATTGAAATAGCTTCTTTTGAATATAATTTGCATGTGTTGCCAGTGTGAAAAGTGTTATTGTGAGACAATTTAGCATAAAGTGAGTTTCTGAATTCACAATAGCACAGTTTTATCATGTTGAAGAGACAGAAGGCTGGGTCAGATGCTTAACAAGATAAGTTAAGTCTCCTCTTTCTACGTGTGACCCTTTGGCCTAAAATGTGTTGTCTTTAAATGTCGAAAACAGTTTGCCACAAGGAGAGCAGACAATAGTTGACATAACAACTACAAGGAAGGCGCTTTGAGATGATGTTGCTGTTACAAAGAAGTGGTATACATGTATCAGCTCTGTTTTGTATCTTTTATTTTTACATAAATTGCTGTTTCAACCTCTTGAATGAATGCAACTAAATCTACAGGATTTATCCAATTGAAATTACAGTCACAGAGCCGAGGTACTATTATAGTTATAAGGTTTGTTTATGTAATGCATAAACAAACCAATTTATGAAGCATGGCTCATCCTACAATACCAAGAGGAACTTTGCAGCGTGAAGTTTTATTTCTTAGTCTTTGTTGCAGCCCTGGTATATAATATAGGCCACTTAATCTAGATGTGTGATGCATGAAGTAATAACTGCATAGATTGGTGTAACGCCTCACATGGGGCTAAAACAGGATATGGCTTGGAGATATGACTCTGAATGTTCATAATGATATTATATGGTATTTTGTGGGGCGCAGGGGCTCAGTGGTAGAGCAGTCGTCCTATAACTGCAAGGTTGGCGGCTCGATTTCTGCTCTCCCCACAGTTTACTGTTGTTGTGCCCTTGGGCAAGACACTTAACCCTCTTTGCCGCCAGTGGTGTGAGAGGACTGTCATGCATTTGAATATAATGACAAAGATGTAGGATGTATTCCCACTTTAAAAATGCACATCACACTCCATGACACTACACCTGTAAAAAAGACTTTTCAGTTTCAGTGCCAAAGCCCCTGCTCCAAGAAGTTAAGGACTATCTCCAAGACTTGTTAAACCAAGGGTGGATTTTGAAGTCAAGGTCATGCTACTCATAACCAATTGTATGCATGTGTTGCATTGTGTTTGTTTTTAGCTTAGTCGGCAACAGTATAGTGGTCTTTGTGGTGTGCTCGATGAAGAAAGGTAGGGCCACCACTGACGTCTACCTGATGGACCTGGCTATGGCAGACCTACTCTTCTGTCTCACTCTTCCGTTCTGGGCTGTTTATGTTCACTCCGGATGGATCTTTGGAAATGCCCTGTTTAAACTCCTGTCAGGTTTTCAGGAAGTGTCCGTTTACAGTGGTGTCTTCCTTTTGACATGCATTAGTATTGAACGTTACTTTGCCATTGTACGGCCTAAACGTTCCTATTCTTCCCATAACATTGTGGTTAAAGTTGTGTGCAGTGTGGTGTGGCTGGTGGCTGGACCACTGTCCTTACCTGTGGTCATTCAGAGAGAAAGTATGTCCACAGAAGATCTTAATGAGACCATTTGCTATGAAAACCTAACTGGTGAAAGTATCCATCGCTGGCATGTTATTGTTTTTGTTTTACGCCTCACAATGGATTTTATTGTTCCACTGTCGGTGATGGCTGTGTTATGGCTGCACTGTGCTCAAACTCCTTCACGCTCGCAACCAACAGTGGCCCAAAGCTATGCTTTCTGGCTCATTCTGGCTATGGTTTTAGCATTCATTCTGTGCTGGCTGCCTTTTAACATCACAGTTCTGATTGACACGCTGTTACGAGGAGAATTACTGCAAGTTGAAACATGTGAAACCCTTTACACAGTGGTAAAGATGCTGAATGTAACACAAGTGATGGCTTTCATGCACTGCGCAGTGAATCCAGTGCTGTATGCCTTCATCGGAGAAAAGTTCCGCAACCAGTTTCTCTCAGCGCTGTACAAACATGGACTTATTAGTAAGAGGCTCCACTTGGCTTACAGGAAAGGCTCTGTCACCATGTCGGGAGCTTCAGATCCAGAAACACCTCAGTGACAATGTAATGACATCCTTTCATATGCTGTTGTCCCTCAACCGGAGGGTTGGTGGTGCGATTCTCGCTCTCCACACAGTTCATACTTTGATGGCAGTAATAAAAGAGATAATAAAAGCCTTTATTAATTCAAATTGGAGGAATTTATCTTTTTGTGCATTTGTACAGTTTTAAAAGAATCTTGTGTGATTTATATGAAATAGCGAATGCAACACATGTGTGATACTCTTTTTACTTAAACCTTCACATGCATACTTTTTGCTGCAAATATTTGTTTATATACAATACATTGACATTTGTAACTCAGCTAATGTTTTCACTGAAATGTATGAAAAATATGTGGTCAGACCTGCTTGTTTTGTTTTGCTGCACATTTACAAAATGGTAAAAACAGGCTGGAGCCTGTCTCACTAACTTACTAACTAATCAAAATAGTTCATCACAGGGCTAACACTTCAGACTTATGAGACATATGCTAACCATTCTCACTCACATTCATTCACAATTGGCAATTTAGATTCACCAGTTCACAATACACAGAAACTGCTTCAAAAAGTTGTGTACTTTCTTGCAATGAAGGAGTATATAATGTAAACAATGGTATCTGATCAACGTGGAAGTAAATAACGTGCCTATTAAGTTCTGGAAGGACTTCTCCAATGTTCAGCCCCGTCTGTTTTGTTTTTTAATCCAAGACGCCCCATAGCCAGTACACCTTACCGCTCATCATCATCAAAATGGCAAAAAGCTTTAATATTATTATAGATGCAGGCCTAATATATGCATGATTAAATTAATTGCTGGTTGCTTAAAGATAAAGGCTCATAGACAACTGTCCATCAAACCAAATGCATGTTTTTATTGAGTAAGTCTGACAGTCTAAACAGATTAATTAACTAAAAGTTCACTTCTGGTATAGTTTATCACAAATGTAAAAGGGAAGCATGCAGGACAGAAGCCATAAACCTTCCACTTTTAACGTCTACCTCAGGCTCAGTGACGGTTGTTCTATTTGCAAACATATATATTGATTTACAGCACCTCCAAAGGCCAATGAGAATTTAAGAATATATTTCTAATGTCTTCCCCAATGCCAGAAACGAATCTGCCTTTATGTTATAGGTAGCGATATTACATGTGCAGCAAATGCATTAGGCCTACGTGAAAACACTCACAGGAACAGTTGCATAGGTTGCAGTTAATCAATAATAAATAAAAATGTAATTATTCTGTATCACTGTTGATATTAATTATCCACTCTCTTTTTTTTCCTACTTACTGTGTTCCTACTCCATCTCCACCACTTTTTTTCAATCAGGTAAGACATTCATCCTTTTCACAACTCCTCTAGCACTGAACAGCTTGCATATCTAACAACCGTTACTGTTGTATGTGTGTGTTTTGGTGCAAAGCTACTCTTTCTCTCACAGCTCAGATGGAAATTAGTCTTATGAATATGCATGAAATCCCAGAGCTTTCTGTATTAAAGCTAGCTGTCGCAAGTCTTTCCCGTCTTGTCGTCGTTTCTGTCAGTGCTGCTTTCTCGCTCGTGCGCTCACCCTTGATGTGGGAGCTTCCACTGCGTCATGAAAGTAGACCGTAGAGGATATTCACAAAGATATTCCTGCTGATATGCTATCAGCAGGAAGAGGGAAGTTCAGGTGACATTGTACAAAAGTATAAGGACAGATTGCAGATAACGGGGTGTTTTGTGTTTATGACTCTAGGTGAATAATTCCGATTCACTCTGACAGGGCGTTAAAAGCTCTAGAGGGCTGACTCTGTTACTGCATAGCTTTATAGTTTCACACACCTAGAAATACTCCTAGAAAGGAATGATAGAAAGTTCTTTATTCTTTGCAACAGGAAGTCTAGATTTCTTTCGCAGAGGCCAAGTTCTGACAATGTGCAAATTTAAAGAACCAGATGAATACAATGAGACTGTTCGGCTAATTAAACAAGATTTTTGTGAAAGTCCTGTTCTGAAAATGCCCTTACTGTTATGAGACAAGTAATAGTATTTTAAACTTGCATGATTTTATTTTGACTGGGATGGTAGTCAACAAAGTTGCGATCACACTAACCTTGTGGTTCAGATCTTATGGTGTGCTTTTCCCTTTAAAGCTTCTTATAAACATACCAGGGTTTTTGAGTGTCGTACATCTCGTTGAAGTCGTGTTGTATGGCTCACAGTCACCTCTATAATAATCATGTTTTTTTCCAGTCCATTATTGGATTTCCCTTCTTGTTTCATTTAGAAATGGTGCATTTTAGTTTATTGTACTTGCATGACAAGGCAGATGACAACTCTTCCTAAGAATCCTGAAGAAAGTTAGTAGCCAAAAGTTGTCAAGTATACACCTACTACACTTACTAACGTAGACCAACTACATGAATTTGTTGTAGGTTTACATTAGTACTAAAAATATTTGATTCATTTATGTTCTACCTCTTAATCCCTTTAGGGGTTGTGGGGGGCAGGAGCTTATCCCAGCTAGTTCTCAGGTCAGGGTACACCCTGGAAAATAGCCAGGTATTCGCAGGACTTATACTTATAATCATACCCGGTCTGACAACCATTCATGCTCACATTCATTCATAATGGGCATTTAAGATTCACTATAACCTATAAATGCATCTCTTTTCACGGTGTGTGTTGGCCGGGCCGGGGATTAAACCCCTGAGCTTCTTGCTGTGAGGAATTGTGTCAGATTATACAGTATTTTTAATGAACCTATTTACCTATATTGGTATTTATATGTTATTGAAACTCTCAAGCCATAATAACCAGAGACCTATTGTATGACTATAATTTCACTTTGTGGGTAATAAGCCATAATAGAAAATGAGCCTAAGGTCAAATAATGCAGTGTGCCTCAATATAATATGGAACAAACCCAGAGTGCAGCTTCATTACATTCTGTTTTTTGAAACAAAAGACAAACAACACACAAGATGTGTGACAGAAACGCAGCAGCATCCTCACTCTTGGAAACTTTACAATTGGGAATTAGTCAACAAGCGCCACAGCACGACACTGATTGCCGAGTTAAGTGTTCATGCTGTTTTAGTGACCCAGTAATTTTAATGAAAACAGAAACACTTCTTCAGTCGGTGTTTGCCATATGGTAGTTATGTGTGTTTATGTGTATTTGTGCTGATTACTAAAGCTGGAGAGGATTTTTAAGGAAAGGCAGTTATTAAATTGTTGGCACTATCTTTACAGCTCTGAAGTAAAACAAAGTCCCTGCAGGACTTTTCTCGGGCTTCATTAAGAGAATAGAGTTTTAACTTTGATAAAAAGCAGTGTGTTTGTCTCTATATCCTGTTTCTTGTTAGCCTAATGATAATGGAACTCTGTAAAAAGCAGAAATAACTTTTTTTCTTTTCATTGCCTCTGAGAAGCTGGTTTATTATAAGCCTGTCTTTAAAGATTCCTTGCAGTCATGTATTCAACACTTTAATTAATACAATTTGATTCCTATACTGTACAAATACAAGAAAATGATCATTCCATAGTGTTATAATGTAAATGTTCACCACATCAAACATTTTACAAATAGATTTTGTTTTTGTATCAAATAAAAAAAAAATGTCTAGGATATATAAACTTGATATTCTAGCAATTCTTGCAATAAAAATATATAAATAGGCAAGGCAAGGCAAGGCAATTTTATTTATATAGCACAATTCATACACTGGGTAACTCAAAGTGCTTCTAATTATATACAATGTAAACTGTGAAAGAGATTTAAAGGAAATTTTAAAAAGCTTTATCTGGTGGAAAAGTGGTTTATTCTTTCAATAACCTCTGAACCATGTGCAAATATCAGCAATCAACATGATATTATCAGTATCATGTTGATACACCCTGCTGTTTATCCTTATTTTCCCATGTGTCTTCAATATTTAAGAGCTAAATTCAGGTTTTAATGGAGACATAGTGGAAGAAGTGAGGACAGGTTTGAGCTGAATGAACTCCTGCTCGCCACTGACTAGACAAGTGTGTGCCACTGTATCCAGGCAGTAAAAGGTGTTGAGTTTCTGTTCTTCCTACTTCTCAGAAACTGGCCTACTGTCTGTGTGTGTGTGTGTGTGTGTGTGTGTGTGTGTGTGTGTGTGTGTGTGTGTGTCCACTTAACCTGAGGTGTGTGTTGTACCATGAATTATAGATGGAAAGTGAATCAATAGTGCAGTGAATTACTGCCAGACAGACTACGCGTTTGTGCGTGGGGCGTTTGCATTGTGAACACGATTGTGTAAATTGTATTTTAGAAATCAATTAAGCATATTATTTACTTTTGCAGCACTGCAGTTCTGTGCCTTTTGCTGTGACAGTTTTGCCTTTAAAGCAAAGTGTTACCATTCAACAACTTTTCTTAACTCGCTGCATAAATATAAGCGGATGTGTTTGCTTTGTGGACGAGTGTCTGCTCCAATGAAAAGGCACAGTGTGATCGAATGTGGCGCTCACAGCAGAGTGGAAAAAGACCTCTGCAGATTTACTATGCTATTACCACTCTCACATACATACACTGCAAGGGCTGGAGGGGGAAAAAAAAAGTTGTAATGGCCCAGTGCCCCTCCAAGGACGGGTGGAGAGAGCAGAGTAATCACAGTTAAAGAGTGTCTATAGGGAGTGAATAGATGGACTTCGGGGACACAGAAAAGCTTCAGTCCTGGAAAAATAGATGAGTATATGAGCGGAGTGGAACATCCTGTCCCATTCACCATCCTTCATTCACACAGACACACACAGACTGGGATTGTTAGTGTTCCAGAGCAAGAGTTGATACAATCCCGGAGACAAGATGTGTTCTGGCTTTCCAAAGAAGAGCTTTTAGCCTCTTTAAATACCTCATTTCCTTTATTTCACTTGCAGCACTTCAACATCCACTTCAGAGGTGCATGCAAATGGTTCACTTTGAAGAAGTAAAGCTCCAAAGGTGTAAGATACAATTCAAATGCTTTGATCATGTTCCTACTTATCTAAATGTCAAAGTTTTTAACTGTACTACAACTAGTTCAACTTTTAATACATCAGAGTTAAATGAGATTGTTTTGTTTTGCTCTGACAGCTATATGTAAGAATTTGCTTGATTGTCAGATTGTCAAAGATTGTTTTTTGTTTTTTCATTGTGGCCTGCAACATGGGGATAATTGAAATTTCAGGTAAGCATAAGAAAATGCAGTAAGAGTGAAAAATATACCTCCATCTTTATAATGTGTTTATGCCTTAAATTTGTGTTTCCAAACCTTTGTAAGATTTACAGATGAACCATACGCCACGTTATACATTTATTTTATAACTTCAGCTTGTTGTAGGTTTTACCATTATTACAGGTCTCACTCCATGTAAGGTAGGAAACTAGGTAAATTATTAAACTAGCCCATTGTAAAAGTAAAATCAAAACCAAGTGTATGACATAAAGAACATTTACATTGATAAATCATCCTACCAAGCCGTTTTAAACTTGTGATGCTGTGGTACTCAAAACAGAAGAAGCAAATGTTAGATCCTCCTGTAAATATTTTTTTAAGTCCAACATACAGTATTACTTTCTGCTGCCCCATTCATTTTCAACAGCAAGCTTTTGATTTGTCATTGTTTCTTCAGTCCCTGCGACTAACTGGCCACTGTCAGGCCCAAAGCTGCTGGGATAGTCTCCAGTCACCTGTGACCCCTGACGGGACAAAGCGGTAGAAAATGAATGAATGAATGAATGTTTCTTCAGTGTGCTCCATCAAACTCTTATAAGAACATGGATTACCATTTAAACTTTAGTGTCAAGTTATTATTTTAGATCATATGTTCTGATGATTGATGTGTAAAAAGGGCTATTTCTTTTTGGAGAAAGCATCACTTGAGTGCAGCTATATTGGCCTGTTTCTGCTTCTTCCCTCAGGAACAGCTTTGGTGACGAAGCAGTTTGCAGTCATAGACTTCACACGCTTGTTATGTCCAGCCTCACCAGAGACACCTAATACACACTCTTCTGCCACAGCACTGGATTATAGTTTATTGTTGAACTTTGACATCCTTTTATTGCTCATTACCAAAAACACAGCATGTTAAATGGTTTAAGACACAAGAGACAGAATCAAAGAGTGATTGTACAAAAACAAGAAAATTATAATTTGACATTGGAATGGGGAGAAGCCTTTGATAAATTAGTCATGTCACGATAATCAACAATTCGCTCCTAATCAGTCACATAAAAGCCTCTGCAGTCACCTCTATTTCACATTACTTGAAGTGTGTCCTTTGATCTACACTTTCCAATAAATACATGGATTTTCTACAAATAAACAGATTTATATCCATATTAAGCAATGTGCCAGCTGTTGTATTAACCATTTATTCTTGTGGCTTTCTGTGCGGCTGGTTTTATAAATCATTTTTAGCAAAACCCATACAGCAACTTTTGTTCTAGTGACCTTTTTAAATGGATGACACAACCTGAGGGTGACAAAGTGGTGAGCTGTTAGTTTAGGTGATGTGTTTTAGTGTAGGGCATGAGAAAATGTCACATTAAGTCTCCTAATGAACCCAACTTCTGTTTAGCTTGGCACATTATAGTAGTTTTAGGCTGGGCTTCTCTGTTGCAGCAGTGAGCTATAATGAAGATTTCACTCTAATTAATTAGTAATAAGTCAGCCTCTTGCTTTTTTCATAAAAACTCCCAAAAGCAACTGCCAGTATAGTCTAAATATAATTTGTGCATTTCTTTAAAAGACCTACAGTGTGGAAACCTTTGGTGTAATATGACCACACATCACACACATCAAAGCTTTTGCCTTTATTGTGAACAGACACTGGGGAACTGCAGAACAGAAACATAAAGACTTCATATCTCATGGGTAACATTATTAAGTCTTCATAGAGACCACTTGCTTGAGATAAGGATGGTATCGTCAAATTCAATTTAAGATCAAAGTTATTAGGACTGCCTTTGCAAGTATCTGCTGCCCAACACACTGACATTCAGTCTATTGCAATGCACCAATGTGGTGAAGAGTTACTCCTAATGTTGTCCTGTTTTATTCATTCATACCATGTGCCAGTTGTGTGCATGGAAAGTGTAATACACAGGGTGAGTGAATAAAAACAGAAAGAATTGGTAATGGGCACCTTCAGTGACAGCGGACCATCAGTGACCAATGGACCAAGTTAATCCATTGAATAAACAACTATGTTTAAAAAAAACTACAACAGTAATCCTTCTTTCTTCTTTGAATATGCCTTTTTCAAAAAATGAAGTTTTGTGTTTTTACCTTTTGTTTCTCGTTTTTAAAATTAACACGCTGCTGAGTTTCTCTGCAGGAACCAAAAGCTGCTGGGTTACCAGAGTTGTATGTACGCCTTTTTAGGCCACTTTCCCATTTGGCAGTAAAAAACGATCGATACTAATTCAAAGCATACCGTATAGCCCCAGTGGATCCCTGGCCTATATGTCTTGAGAATGGCCTGATTGTTTTGTGACTAAACTTCTCTGCTGCAAGTCACTGACAGAGTTACAGCTAACAGCAGAGAGCACTTGATTGTGCATTCACGGTTTTCACATAGCCGTTAAAACCATTACCACTCATGGTCTCAAGACTATAACTGTTTCTCAAAAAACAAATTTTCTATTCTCTGTTACAAAATCCTGTAAGTTGTTGAACATCACGGCACACAGCTTCCTCATAAATGTGAGGTTTATAAAGAACACTTGATTTCCTTGTTTTCCTTGGCGTTTCCTTAATGAACTTCTGAAACAAGTGGTGTCATTTCAGATCAACGTGCATCACAGTGATGGGATTTGCAATGTATTGTTCTAGCTTGTTGTTTACTCTCACACACAGAGCTGTTAATTATTGATTTAATAATCCCTGCATCTGTGTGTATGTGGCACTGGCTCTAATCTGGTTATAAGCATTTGTGGCCTTGTTTGTTTTCCAGTGCTTGTACATAGTGAATCCGACCATGAACATATTCTACATTATGCATTTTTATCTTCGCCTGGTTCAGCTTGATTATTATGACTCACACTGAAGCATCATCACAGCACGATTTTATCTCTGGCCCTTTCATTATCACACTTGTCATTATGTGCATGTATATTAAGAAACGATTTCAAGCTTTAGGCGGGATGTGTTAGGGTTAGCAGGTGTGAAGATTAGAGGTGAAGGTGAAAAATGCAGACTTTTCTTATTATTGGGGGTTACATCATGGCAAAGGGCTAGGAAGGTGTTAATTTAGAATATGTCAAATCAGTTCCAGATAAGAAGGAAGACAAATGGCAGCAAATTGTCTAAGAACTAGACTAGTTAAAAAAATTATGTTTCTTTGTGCTGCTGGTTTAAAGTATATAGTTTGCTGATTGTGGGCTGCATTTATCAGGGCACAATTATCAGCATTTAAGAGCACCACAGATGTGTGTCTGGCTCCGCGTTGGAAGTACGTTAAATAAGTAATGAGTCCAACTAAAAGAGATTGTTCTGACTTATCTCCCTGGTTTCTATAGCGTACTGCTTCCCACACCACACAATAAATTGTCTATCTAATCCCATCCTAAATGTGTCAGAATTATGTTTCCTCTACCAGAGCACCACTTTCTAAATGGACTAGACTTCATTAATAAGTTTTGGCTGTCAGTTTAGTCCTCTATGCTCTCTTGACTTGAGTATTGTATGTAAAGCTGTTCTGCTGGATTTCTTTCTCTAAGAAGTTGGTGCAAATTAAAGCTGAAAACTTTGATTGGGTTATTGTGCACTGCAGTCTGCATGCAATTTTCTAAGGAGGATTTCCTAGCGTTCTCCCTGCGCTCGCACATCTGACAAAAATAACACAGCTTCAAATATGTCTTTTCTATAAATTGCAGGGGGAATTGGCTTATTCATAGTAATTCATCTATAACTGCTTTATTAAATGGATACATTTTCTTCTGCATAGGGAAATTCCAATTAATTGTTGAATTTATTGCAGTGAGGTGTCTTGGCACATGACGTACCACAACATTTATTGTATGAGTGTGTACAGGATGTGTCTGGAGGCCCGCTGCCAGAAAGTACACTTAGCAGACTGTTAATGGTTTAAAGTGCACATATTAAAGGGCCTTTACAGTGCTGTAAAAAACACTAAGCAAAGTGTTCATAGCGCCGTGCTAACTTAACTAGCACGGTTAATAGAGCTAAAGACGGGAATATATGGGAAGAGTGACAGTAAAACAAGGTTTAAAATGGGAGAGTGGTTGGGAAATGACAAAGGAATAAAAGAACATGAGCAGAAAGAAAGGAAAGATGTATTAAATATTTATAGCTCTCTCAGATCCTTAATTCCTTGAAAATTAGTGGTCTGAATAGATTTATTCCTCTTCTCCCTAAAAGGATAACAAGATTTCTGTCTGGTTTGCATCGGGATTAATAGTGTCCCTTAATGTTATATTTTTAATTTGTCACATTTTGTTTATTCTGATGATTAAATTCCACACAAAAGTAGTCATTTTTTTATTGGAGTATTTTAGAACTAAATATAGAAATGCAGTTGAGTTGTAGCTCTACCATGGACAGCCCCAGTCAAACAACGATGGCTTGGTTTCACTTTGAGTTGTTGCTTTCAGCAAATAGAAGAGGTACACATTGGTACACATTCCCATAGGAGGCCCTGTGGCAGCCTCCAGGAGCTCTGCCCAATCTGTCTGCCCTGGGCTACTGTAAAAACGAACAAAAATGGGCAATGAACAAGAGAGAATTGGGAAGTGCACAGGTGAGACTAATGACCATGGCAGAAGGTGCTTTTTTCTTTTCCCCTCCTAACACATCTGTCATTACACTCCACTTTAGTTGCACTGGGAAAGCCAGTAATTGACCTAACTTTACCACATACTACAAAAAGGTTCTCACTTTACCTGTCTTTCATCTTCTCAAATCATCTTCTCTTATTCTCTTCAGTGCATCACCCATTACCTCCCTCAGTTTTCTTTTGTGTTGTTTTCAGTTGCTTTATAATTGTAGATGGTTAAAACCATTTGATGTACATTACAAGTTCATGGTGACAAGTGTCAGCAGTAGTAAATGTAGTATATAAGCTGTCATAGTAACAGTGCTTTCATGTATTTTTGTGTGTGCGGCTTTCGTCATATTGCATCACCACTGATCTCAGAACAGTGAAGCAGTAAAGCCTGAGGCTCCTCTGCTCAGTGGTTTGTGAGCGTATAAAAACGGCATGTCTGAATGCAAGCATTTCTCACATTGTAAACACGTTTCCTCAGAAAAAGAGAACATGTTGTCTCGCAGTGTTGTCTGTCTTGCTTACGCTGCTGTTTGTTTGTTTGTTTGTTTGTTTGTTTGGAGTTGGTGTAAGTCTCCTACAAGAACTTGAGTGTGATGGGAACTACAATGTTTGCTTGGGAGTGTGGAGGTATTATTATTGCACATAAAGAGCAATGAAGTTTTATAGAAATGGGTTGATTTGGGGATTTCTTTGCAGTGAAAGTTGATCATTCCCACACTGGTTATGTTTACTCAAATTGTAATAGTTGTTGTTGGGTGACACTGTCAGTGTCTCTCGCACATGTTATAAGTCAGACGCCCGGGTCTTGATTTTGATGAAACTCAAGAGAGTAATGTACCAAGCTGCACTGACATTTTTTAAATTACTGTGTTTGGCCCAAGGTGGAAACGACAATTACCTGGCAAACATTTTAATAACAAGTCATATCTCACATACAGCTGGGGGAATAAAACCCAACAAATTTTGTCCCCAGGGCTAACAGTTTGCAGCATATTGGATTTTCAACTTTTCTGAGTTGAAGCTTTGAAAGTCACTTTATTCTGGAGCTCATATCTTTCTAAGAGCTTACATATCTTTGCACCAAAATGAAAAGAAAACAGCTAAGTAAATTTTATAACATAATACGGTTTTGTTGTCAATTAACTAACAATTACAGACAAGCAAAGCCAGTATTGAAGCTTCTATGTTAAAGAGTGGGACTATTGTCTACAGCTTCAAATAATTTGTTTGGGCACAGAAAGTAAACCTTCCATTGAAAGAACAGAAAAAAAAGAGAAGAAAGTGAAAATTATTTCAAATCGAATGTACAACAAAATATACAATGATCGACTGAACTTGAAACAGAAACAAGGCAACTAGAAAGTTCATTCATTCATTCATTCATTTTCTACCGCTTTGTCCCGTCAGGGGTCACAGGTGACTGGAGCCTATCTCAGCAGCTTTGGGCCTGAGGCAGGGTACACCTTGGACAGTTGCAAGTTAGTCGCAGGGCTAACATTTAGAGACAGACAGTGACAGACAACCATTCACACTCACATTCATTCACTAGGGACACTTTAGAGTTGCCGATTAACCTATACATGCATATGTTTGGACAGTGGGAGTACCCGGAGAGAACTCACAACCTTCTTGCTGTGAGGCAGGAGTGCTAACGACTCTGCCACATGCACAATTGTTGTAAAGCCCTTAAAACAAGACTATCAACTCTCTTTGTGTGTGTTTTCAGAACATCCCAGCACTGCCTTGTGGTAAAGCCCTCTACTCGTACGAGGGCAAGGAACCCGGAGACCTCCAGTTCTCCAAAGGTGACATCATTATCCTGCGACGCAAAGTGGACGATAACTGGTACCATGGTGAGCTCAACGGTTGCCACGGTTTCTTGCCTGCAAGTTACATCCAGCTGCTGCGTCCCCTGAGCCAGACCCCTCCACAGGGCAAAGCGTTGTATGACTTTGAGGTCAAAGACAAAGATCAAGATAAGGACTGTCTGGCTTTTAGCAAGGTGAAACACACATA